>ATSW01124207.1:0-13008 GCA_000444245.1 Botryllus schlosseri | reverse complement strand
CTCGAGTCTGACTCGAGTCAAGTCATGACTCGAGTCATCCCAACACTGGTGGATGGCTGCTTATTCTGTCAAAAATTGACACCTCCTGGAATGCATCAACATGAATCGAGCTCTCTACATTTTCCACATACCTCCATTTGCAGCTTTAGACAGTCCATGCGAAAGAATTACCATCGTTTCACAACTACTTACTTACTTGAGTGGATTTAAAGTCAGTCAATTCTACTTCTACTTCCAGTAGTTTTAGGTTGCTAATAAAATTAGTACTTCTACTCGTACTTGATGAGATTTTTTCGTCGCTACTTCTACTTGAGTAGCTTTCTTGACTACTTTAATTTTGTCAAGTGGGAAGCATTGTTTGGTTATATTTACATCAATTTTACAATTTACAAAACCATCCGATGCAGTTGATCTGTCACAGTATCATGGTATAATTCCAACAATTGCATCAATTTTGACTGCATCGCGAAAGTGCATATTGCGATTTTCTTCCTCTATGCGACTGAATTGTAATTTGCAAGTAATGTCTAATTTTATCGATATCAGGGGTGGCCAACTTTTTCGGCCAAAGGGACATTTGACATTTACGAACCATTGCGCAGGTAACGGGAATGTTGATAACCTTTTTTAGTCGTCCGATAGGAGCGAACCGAATTAAGTAACATTGCAAACAAGACTTATATTACTACACTCTAAAATTGATAACAATTATGTCATGCAACTGTGTATAGTGTGCAGTCGTGCCCTGGTCACGCGAAGCGCGAAATTTTGTCAAAGGTAATGACTGAATTCTATCAATAAATATGTTACTAACAGATATTGGGGGTCGCATCTGTATGCCACTGGGCTCATTTGGAACCGGACAGGATTATTCGACGTTTAGACATAGCAGTCTCAGGTGTCGGTGAACATGCCTCTAACATCATTTTGTGCAAATGTTTCGTCGTCGACGATCTCGCTGCGAGTGCACAAGAGAAGCGGCATATGTTGGACGACACGTCATCTCCTAATTGCGAATATAGTTAGACTCGATTCTGTAAATAATATGTATTCATAATTTTCAGAAAATACAGAATGCAAGAAATCTAGTGACAATAAATCATGCGAAGTGCCGAAAAAAATTTCAAGTCAAATAAATCTGCTATGAAATATTCTACTTTATGGTCATAAACAAAGATCTGCGATAAATATGGGTGACCCCTGATTACGTCAATGCCTCAGAACTGATATTTTAGTCATCATCAAATTTCGCGGTCAGGCTCATCAAATTTTGGCTGGCCTCGCAATTTTACCTGATGTTATAATTAATTTCGAGAATTACCTCACAGGCCACAAAAAACCTTCTCGCGGGCGACATTTGGCCTGCGGGCCATGGGTTGGCCGCACCTGATCTGTATGGTTATTAATAACAGTGATTGGTGGTACATAAAAATTCGATCTAAAATCCTTTGAATGCCATTGTGTTCATGATAGAGAAGTTGGAGTCGGAATCGGAGTCGAAGTCAGGGGCAATTTCACAATCTCCGACTCCGACTCCAGTCACTATTTTTCCCACGACTCCGACTCCAGCCATTATAGTTTTCACGACTCCGACTCCATCAAGCGAAAATTAGCCAAACTCCGACACCGACTCCATAGCCCTTGGCTAGTCACAAATAGCAACAAATGACTATTCTCGAAAATAACATTACACTGTTTATGTGGAAATTATATTAGCCGGTAGCGAATTCTGCAGCTGCATTTCTTGAAATACGTGGTCGTGTCTTCAAAATCCGCGCCTTCGATTTTATATAAACGAGTGCCGAAAATTCATTTTCACAAAGATAGGTGGTGGCGAATGGTATAATACCGGGCAACGCTTCAGACGGCCCCTTTGGGTATGATCGCGACATATATCCCGCCAACATTGAGACACATATTTTTTATTGAACATATAACATCCATCCTAATCTTTTCTATCTAGCAGCTCATCTCGAAGTTGTTCTGGAATAGTCGTTATGTATCACAGCAAAAAAATGGATTTTGGTTTTCGCGAACATTTGAAGTCACGCTGATTGACCTTACAAGTGCTACTTTTTTATTCTTCCACAAACTCCATCAAAAGTACAAAATATCTTTAAACACCAATATGCTTGTATCAGTAGGCTATTGGCAATTTGGCAATTAAAATGAGTTTTCACAGTAGGATATTTCATCTCGGAAGGTAATTCTGTTGATGTGAGTGTGAAGTTATAGTAGTAATGAAGCGAAACTGCCTCGTAATTTCTCGATTTTAAAAATAAAACAAAAATAGGTTAGCAATCATTTTGTAAATTTACAGGCTTCGCGGACCCCCTGAAAATACTTCGAGGACATCACAATTGAATTTGTGGAATTTGCTTGTTGATGATTGAAAAATAACTGCGTACGGCAAGTGGCGCTAGAACTTATATCACTTTACTCTGATTAATTGATGACCTTTGCTATTGGCTATGGTTTGTTTACATGTGATTCCAAGTCAAATCAACCACATAGTCATCCCCTATGCTGAACTTGACATGTAAATTCATGGAAAGGTTTGATGTCGAAAGCTAAATGCAGCAAAATTAATTTCGTCAAAATTGAACCACCGATCGCAAAGTTTTCGCATTTTTAAAAGTGGCCATTTTGTGATCACTCAACCATGAAGTTCAATTACTTTTGCATTACATGTGACAGTAACGCCATAAAACCGCGTGGGTTTGTGGCTAGGGCTGATTTATAGTGTGCAATAATTGAAAAAAAAGCTCTTGGCGTAGAATTGAAAATTTTTCCCAATCAAATATAGGAACATGGTTAGAACTAGCGTTGGGACCCCGGGAAATCCCGATCCCGGGATCCCGGGATTTGAAGCAATCCCGATCCCGGGATTGGTCCCGATGAAATCCCGGGATTTGTGAACAGCATCTACCAAGGCTTATGTAGCGCCATATCTCTTATTTTGGTAATAAAGCAGTGTCACAAACTCGGCTGATTGTCTAGAACAGTGGCCTCAAACACGCGGCCCGCCAGAACTGTTTTTGCGGCCCACGTCGGCGTTTTGACTTTTCAAGCATTCTACAATATTAAACTCGAAAATTTCAGATTTCGGATTTGAGAACTTGAAATTTCATTCTGAAACCACTCCAAAAACCTGAATCGCTATCACACATCAAATGTCTACTAGCTGCTAAATTATAATGCGACAGCTTTTACGATGACACGATGCATTTGTCGTCTCGCATGGTTTCTAACTGTCTATATAACTCCTTTATGTCGCCAAATTATGCCAAGCACAACAATATTTTTAAAAAATATTGAAAAATATGACTTTTTCGTGGCAACCGTGAATATTACAATATTGTATTACATTTTCACAATGTGTATGGAATGCCAATCTGCAAGGTCCGACAAAAAAGGCGTACTGGGAAATACATATTATACCCCTATTTGATGCTGCTGCCCGCCGCGTCATCAAAAACTACGAAATTGGCCCGCGATAAAATTGGAGTTTTGGTCCCTGATCTAAACGATGATACTCTTGATGCTCTTAGGTTTTGCGTCAATTCAATATCACAAGGACTAAATATTAATTGTGTAACTTGTATGTCTATTTTACTACTTTTCTAATCTCGGGGAGTCCCGGGATTGAGGAGCGAAAATCCCGGGAAATCCCGATCCCGGGATTTCAAATTTGATCCCGAAGTCCCAACCCTACTTGTAATTGAGTCAAATTTGTTTTGCATAGTTTTTGAAGACAGCCCAACAATTGCATGGGGTTGGCAGAAAAATTTGAAAAAAAATATTTTTGAATTCAAAATTTTCAAACTCTACGAAACCCGCGAATATTGGTTGGAATGAATTCAAATTTGGTGTGCGTCGTTTTTAAGGCAACTTAACGATTTTATAACGTACCCAGCAAGATTCAGGAAAAAAAGTTATTTTTGAACAGCCCTATTGTGTAGCTTGAATGTGTATTTCAATACTTTTCCAATCCCGGGAAATCCCGGGATTGAGAAGCGAGAATCCCGGGAAAATCCCGATCCCGGGATTTCAAATTTGATCCCGAAGTCCCAACCCTAGTTAGAACCCAATATTTTTTCAAATCAGTCTTGGGTAACATTAATTTCAAGTATTTTTAGCGTCAGCTCTCCTACACTAAAATTGGAAAGTAACACAGCAGACGAAAGCTGGCTTCAAGGTGAACCTACCTGACATATTGTAGTCATCGAATTTGATTCCTAGCTGATCTAAATTACTTTACACCCAATGACGTGCGATGAGGTTCCTGGCTGGTGAGGCACTGACCCCCCACCTCACACTCAAAACAAATACACGAAAAGTACCTGATAAACATACACAGAGATGTGAATAACAACAGCAGCAGCAGCAGCAGGAGAAAGCGGGTAGGCGAGACCTTCTCTCCACACCCTGTCTGCGTGAGTGTAACAGGGCACGATCCCAGGGCGTACGGAGACGACCGCGAGCTTTGAACCGAGGTCCGACCCGTCGCTAGGCGCCTCAGTGCGCGCTGGTTCGTGACCGAAGACGGGCTCTATCAGTTGGCACTAGGCGCCGACTCCTGTCAAGAATTTGCTCGCTCAACTAAATTTTTTCACCTCAAGATGAATCAGCGTTGGACGACACGGTGGATTGAGTTACCCGACCAGGCCAAAACTGTGAAGTGCCAAAGCCGGTACGGCTCCTTAAATCTCTTCCTCCGGTCTTCCAACGTGTTGACGGCAGTCGAGCGCAACTGGATGCTCAAGGCTCGGCTGAATCTTTTGCCGCTCCGGTCGATCCAGGGTCGGTTTAGAATGCGTGTGGAGAAAAGTGTGGTCTGCTGCAAGTGCGGACAGCATACTGAGACCCTGCCTCTCGTGCTGAACCACTGCCTGAAGGTGATGGGTAGCATCAGGGACAGGCACAACTCGGTGCTTGGGGTGCTCCTGGACTGTATCCCAAGCCCTTCTTCTTTTTCCAGGCTCGATGTGGACCGCTTTTGTGAGGAGCACGATGCATTAACTAACAGGCGGCTGAGGCCCGACCTCATCCTAGTGGATGCTCGACGGGTCCTAGTCGTCGATGTAGTGTGCCCCTTCGAGAATGGAGTAGCCAGCATGGACGCCGCCGTCGAGCTGAAACACGCAAAGTACCAGGACCTCTGTCACTCCCTGCATCTTGCTACGGCCAAGACCGTGGAGATGCACACGTTCGCGGTCGGGTCTCTGGGGAGTTACCACCCCAGGAACCTGGCCACCTTGAGGGCTCTGGGTGTTTTTCTCTTCGAGTCCAGGCTGGTCCCCGAGCAAGCCGTAGTCGCTTCTCAGCGCGGCTCGCATCGGGTCTGGAAGGCTTGGTGTAGTTTTCGGGACAACGAGAGGACTTGACCCCCTTCTTTTTCACCCAATGGTCAATTTCCTGTCTTCTCCTTAACGTCATTTTTGTGTGTTTTTTTTCGCGCCGCGCTAGGCGCGCACATGTGCTTTTCGCTCTCCCTTCTTATCACTCACTCTCAGTGGCTCTGTGTTTTATGCCTGGATTGACAATAGGGTTCGACTACAGGCACATGGACACCGGATTACTCACGGGCTCCTCTCCACATTAACGTGAAAGGGTCTTTTAGTTTGGTCTTAGTTAATTAACTTGATTTACTAGTGTGGTGCCCAAAAGCTAGGCGGAGGAGTTCCTGCACATACCATATAACAACCAATCTCTTTTTATTTTATCAACACAACAGCTATTTTATATTGCCTGTAGTCGGACCTTGCCAGTTCGTCCCTTGTTTTTGTTATTTGTCGGCCCACCACCATGTATCGTGTTTTTTTTTGTGGGGGTCATTTTTCTAATTCTCATGTCTTCCGGCGAACTGGACCCGTTCTCCCCTGTCCTCCGAATACATCAACTTATATTTCGGGGTAAATTAAGGCGTGAATGTGTTTATTCTGTCTTTCTATGTCTTCTTTCCTCATGATACATGAAAGAATATTACTTGAAATAAAAAATAAAGCCTCATTTTGCATGCCTTTGCGGTTTCGGGAGGTTTCCAGTGCTATAAGATTGGTAATATTTGGATTTTCGGAATCGGTGTGACAATAGCATTTGAATGCTACCGGTTATTACGAATTCTGTGCTGTTCAAGTCTTCATAATGGATCGCATTGCTGCAGTTGAGGACAGATCCGCCCGTGCCTCACCTCTCCTTTCGCGCTGTACTTTTGGATTTTGAGAGGGTTCCAGTGCTATACGATTGGTAATATCCGGATTTTCGGAATCGGTGCGACAATAGCATTTGATTGATACCGGTTATTACGAACTGTGCTGTTCAAGTCTTCATAATGAATTGCATTGTCGCAGGTGAGGACAGACCTGCCCGTGCCTCACCTCTCCTTTCGTGCTGTACTTTTGGACAATAAATATTCAAATTTGTGATGTTGGATGAAAAAAATATTCAAATTTAGTTATTCATGAACATCGACGGTTAAAATCAATATAATCATTTAAGGTTTCACAACTTTCCTTTTCTCATCCTGGCGACAGGTGAGGCCCTACATCGCTTGCCTCCTCTGGCCACACGTCACTGTTTACACCAGTGCTTTTCAGCCTATGGGATAGTACGCACTTCCGCGGACTAAAAATACTGCAGTGCGGATGAAAATCGTATATTGCTAGATTTTTAGACATGGAATAATACAAATGAACCTAAATATGAAAGTCAAGTGCAGTGACTCCCTAACTTTTGTCGTTTCGACGCAATTGTAACAAATTGTTTGACTTACGACGCACCACTGGTCGTAGCTTTTACACTAACTTTGTCTTGCACCCGCAACAGTGAATAAATATTTTCGCACTATAATTATGACGTAGTCGGAGCCCGCGACATGCGGAAAAAATGACGGAAAATTGACTTTCTGCTTTCTGTATCTAAACAATCATCATATTTTCGTAATAACGGTTCGATTAGCACAGTGGTTCTTAACCTTTTTTCCTCCAGCGCCCCCTTTCAAAGATTATCGTGCTCCAGCGCCCCCCAACCTCATATTGTATGGAATGTAATGAAGACAATGAGTAAGAGGGAGGGTCGTAACAGCACTTCGTCAACCCCCCTAAAAACGATTGCCTTGCGCACCCATAGCGTGATAAACCAAACTTCTTAGGGCTCCGCCCCCAAGAACCCCGTAGCGTGATTTCGATGGTCAGCAAAGTTTGTGTGGCCTGGTCTCCCTAGGTGCCAAAATCTTCTATAATGCATGAATGAATAGGTGGTAATTACATATATATGTCGCTATAAACTTTTAATCCTCTCAGCCCACGTAATCAGATTTACCAGTAGCGCTGAGTGAGCTGTTGTATTGGAAAATAAAGGGCACGTAATTGCTAATTAAACATATTCGGGCGTGCCCATAGGTACAATTAATTCATTACCAGGATAGTAACAGCACTTCGTCAGCCCCTCCAAAAAACGTTGGTCTAGGGTCCTCCATAGGGTGATAAACCAAACTTCCGGGTGGTTTCGCCCGAAGGCCCCCCTTCGGCTATCCGTTATTTGCTGATACTGGTCATCTACATTGGGTGTCCATTCACTGAGCCAGCTATTCTCGCCTAGACGCGCGAAGCGCGAAAAATTTCATCAATTATTGATTGAATTGGTCTATATGATCAGGGAATTGCATATATATTGACAGACATGGGGTAATCGCGATTAGTAATCGTAATCGATTACGACGATTACAGCATTTTCAAGTAATCGTAATCGCAATCGATTACATTCGAAAAAAATCCAAAGTAATCGTAATCGTAATCGACTACTTCACATATCTAATCGATTTCTTTGTGAAAGAACGATTACTTTTTATTTGTACAATGAATATGACATGACCGAACATTCTTGAACAAGGAAGAGATATTATACCAGGTTATTGATAGCACAAGCGGTTGATTTTCAAACGCCACTGCTCATTATTACGTCAGAAGTATTAGCTTTGCTCGTCCTTGCGTAAGAAGTATCCACACGTAGTAAGTATATATTCGATGTACATTGTTGTGTGATTGTTAGAACAGTGTAAGACATGCTGTGTATCAGGTTAGCAGACGCCACTACCTCGAAGCAAGATAATAATCACCACTCTGCCTAGTTTCAAGTAGTAACAACTATGTATTGATGTTTGGTTATGCTTATAGTTAAACGCAGTTTGACCGTTGCTGCATGGCGAGCAGTAGGCCTATCTATGTAGTATACGTATGTATTGTACGTGCACCGGACAAAGATTTGAAGTTTTGTACTCGTCAAATGAAACATTACGATGGTTTAAATCAACAGATGCGTTTATGTATCATAACCGAGCCGTTCTTTGCCGTTTCTCGTAACGGCATAACGGCAGCTTGCAGTATCTGTATTAAGTGGAAGTAAGAATTATAAGTTCACTTTATCTTATTCTCATATGACTACTTGAAACGGGCGCCAATCGTTATTTCACAATTCTTCACTCGACATTTATACCTGTCGCCATAGCCATCCGCTTATACACCATGTTAGCGTGGATTGTAGCGTAGGTACAATCACGACCAAAACAGAAATTCGCCCCCAACTCCAAAGGTTGGTATTGGTAAGGTTGTAACCAAGTTAACATGTTGTGAGTCACAAGTCAATCTCACTTTTCTAGTTTTGACTCGAGTAAAGTCGATTCATTTTCAATTCACCCCCGAGTCAAGTCCGAGTCCAAGTCAGCTAGTATAGGGTCGAGTCCGAGTCATATTTTTTGACTCGGGTACGAGTTCAAGTCGTTTTGTTCAAATATCAGTATTCTGATCAATCCGGTTCAACCCACTTTTTTTCAATTCTGCTCGAGTGATATAGAATGGCTCATATTCATAATATAGTAATTTTCATCAGTTTTCAAAGTTTACGGACCCATTTCGAAGTATCAGGACTGATAGACGAAATAACTTTACTATTCTTCGAAGTCACATGAAATGTCTGTCTTGGCCGTTCTAGTCTCGAGTCATCTGACTTGGTTCGAGTCATGCAAAATGACTCGAGTACAAGTCGAGTCAATACAAAAAATCACTCGAGTCAAGTCTAGTCAACAAAAAATCGCGACTCGAGTCGAGTCATGACTCTAGTCATTACAACCCCGGGTATTGGGCCCCCATAGGGTGGTCAGTTTTCAAGTTGATGACTGAATTTCGTCAATAATATTGGTAATTTCATTATCTTGCTATTCATTCAGATTTACCGGTAGAGCTGGGGGCACGTAATTCATAATTATAGCATCTGGTATGTTGTGATAATTTCATTATTGTATGTTGTTAATTCGTGACCTCCCGCCTTTTATATAATCAAAAGATACTGTATAGTCGCCCAAACGTAGCAGACTAAAAGAAAAACTTTCGTGAGACGCACACACAAATTGTCATGTCTGTGAGTGCCTCGGGTGGCATTTGCATTGTTGGGGCTCAGATTGGAAGGACCGGACTATTCGTCACGCCCACAGAGCGCGGATACTGACAATGGACATATACCCAACGTTTTGGCCGAGGTCATTCTTTGATAGCACACTTTGTGGAGTTGCATGTTGGCCGAAATTGCATACGTCTTTTGGTGTGTCGTGGCGGGGTAATGACCGCCACCGAGATGCCTATTCCTATAAATTATGCATGCTTTTTTTCTTGGGGGGGAGAGGTATGCATTTCAAAATCAAGCTATTTAGAGACATTAAATCCCGAAGCTCGAAGAAAATTTTCAAATTAATTAACTCTCTAGAAAATATGTTAATTTACGAAATACTTTTGAGTCACCTTAGAGCTCTCTCCCGGCCCTATTGGGGTGTGGCAGTTACGGGCCTGGCAAGAATGCAAATCGTTGGGTGCTACGAATAGTCATGCATGGAGGTGGGCAATGGGTACATTATGACGTAACAAGCAAATGACGTATGATTTATAAAGGAAGTTGTTATCTCATTGGACCTTTTCATCGCAATCCTTATTTATATTGTCTTCCAATATCTCTTCTGAATTTAGTTCCAAGCAGCAAAACTAATGTAATCGTGAGTAATCGTGATTACTTTTGAAAAGTAATCGTAATCGTAATCGACTACTTCCTGATTTGACTGTAATCGTAATCGTAATCGTGATCGCGGGATTCACAAGTAATCGTAATCGCAATCGATTACATTTGTGAAGTGATCACCCCATGTCTGTATATTGATATCAATTTTTATCCTCTCTCTGTTCACGTAAACAGATTTACCGGTAGAGCTGAGTGATGTGTGATTGAAAAGGTAGGACCCCTCAATAATAATTGTTCATCCTCGGGCGTATACCCGTTGGCAGGAACGAAACGACACTTCGTCAGGCCCCCCGAAAAAACTTGGGTCTTGGGCTCCCATAGGGTGATAAACCGACCGCCCCCCATCACGTTGTTTGCTTTTGCCACGAAATCAGCTGTACTGTTTTGCGATCCAGTGCGAAGCGCGAAAATGTTCGATAATTCATTATAAAATCGGTTAATAAGATCGGGAACTGCATATATATTGCTATCAATTTCTTGTCCTCTCTGCTCACGTTACCAGATTTACCGGTAGATCTGAGTGAAATGCGATGTTCCCTCTAAGCTGCGCACGTGCGCAGTGCGGACACGGTCTCTGCGCACAGAAAATCTATGTTGCGCTCAACAAATCCGAAGTTATGACCTTTTTTAGTCGTTACGCAATGCTGTCCAAGGGTCTGCACAGTGAGTTGGTGAGTGTGCGACTGTGCGCAGACTCGTCAAAACGTAGAGGGAACATTGTGAGGTATCTTGGAAACTGTAAGGGCCCGTAACTAATAATTAAACATATTCGGGCGGGCGGACCCGTTGGTATGAATACGTTGCATGATGTTATTTCGTGACCTCCTGTCTGCTATATCAAAAAATATAGAATCGCCCAACNNCTGGATATCGCCCAACGGGGATATCTAGTTCTANATATCNCTGNCGCCCANTCGTACNAAACTAAAAGACGCACACGATTTCAAATTGGTATTTCTTCACTGGCATATAATTTTTCCNTNCCAGATGGAATTCNTCTTCTGAGGTTCAGATTGCCAAGACAGGAACATTCGGTGCCAGTCATTTAGGCNCCTATGGACAATTAAACCTANATGTCTTTTGTAGGCTATATATAACGAANTTTTCGGTGTTAATTCGCTCTGAATATACTCATTNANGATATGTCCTACNACCACATCANCTACTGCGAAGCCATTTTNNTCCAGCGCTCCCCATATCGCCCCCTGAGCCCAGTGCCCCCTATATCGCCCCCTGAGCGTTTGCGCCCCCTTCAAAATCACCAGCGCCCCTTGGGGGGCGCTGGAGGCAAGGTTAAGCTTAAGAACCACTGGATTAGCACGTGGCACGAAGATTGTGATACATACCATCATTACGGACTCACTTTTGTAAGTTACTGTAATGAGATTTTTTGTCCTCTGAAAGGGTTCGTCAAGTATTTTGCAAATTTTCGGTCGATCTGTTAATATGTATGCAATATTTGTTGAATTTCTTGCACAAAAGTTGGCGCAAATCGCGATTTTTTGTGAATTATTTTTGCTTATCCAGGGTCACTGTGTTGGGTACAGTAGCCCATAAGCGAGACCACGCAGAAAATATGGTTTAATCAAGGAAATGTACGAAACCCAACATATATCTGACAGAAAAGGGTTTTAACGCACTATAGTTGAAATCAAAACGAGGGTAAAGAACTGTCTTTATGATGAGACACTTGATGGCCTAAACCGGTAGCGTATTTTTGTTGCACATCTGAACAAAATACAGTTACGTATTTTCAATTTATTTTTGTATAACAGTTTTCGGTAAGTTGTGCTGATGAATTTTCTTTGCAAAAAAGTGCGGATTGTGCTCAAAAAGGTTGAAAAGGACTATGGTATTTGAGTGATTCAGAAAAAAGCAAGACGGTGATAAACTGAAAAAGTGTAGATGGTACGAAAAAAGAATTAGAACTCACTCAACAACGTCTAATATTCTCTTTCTCTCACTCTGTCTCTCTTTCTTCCATAGACTTTAAGCACAATTGGTAGCATAACGATATGTCACCGAAAGGGAAAATCAATCATATTGTATATGGTAGGCTAATGAAGATGTATCATTGGCGGTCTTTGTGTATTTCAAATTATGCGCCTAACAAGACCGAACATTTTGGAGGACTCAACTTACTGGGATCGGTAATTAACGTATTTTGATGGTTCTGTATATGATCATAACATTTGATTCTATCTGGCTGTTGGTCTGTTTTCATAATCTTTCATAAAATAGTTCTTGTATCAGTCCTATATGATCTGTTCTCACCGATATCAATATTTCTTAATAGTTCCATTGAATTACAGTGGATTGTGATCAACATCGGTGCTGCAGTACGCGCATGCGTCACGCCTGGCTTTGTATTGCCACAAACCATGCTTCGTTCAAAAGACCTTTGCGTATCAATATGAGTTTTATATTTTCTTGTTAACACGATTTTTCTTATGTTTCTTGAGGTTGATCGTTGCTAGCATGAGCATTTACGTTACATAGCGTGTAATACAACCGCTGCGCTGACGAGCCACACCACATTGACACGCAAGCGGGCAGCTCGTAGTAGTAGGCAGACGAAGGTAGTTATATGAATAAATGAATACAAAAGCAAGCGATTGTGTCATTATGGAATGATGATAAATATTTTATCGAGTCCCTAAATACCTAACTGGTCACCATATGCTTAACCTAATCTGAAAATTCCCTGCAAAATTTATTCAATGGCCTGCCGCAGCGGTGTTGCAGTCACAATCAATCCTGGATTTATAGATTACAGGACCGGAAAGCCCATTATTTAAAATGCTTGTCCGGTAGTCCAGTAAGCTCAATAGTACAGAATGCGGTTAACGATCGTGCGCCGATGCTGTAGAGTTTTGATTATGATTAGAGTGCGAATTAAGCAGTTCTCCGTTCAGTGAGCGTGAGCTGGAGCATGTTCAGAGC
>ATSW01124197.1:0-11916 GCA_000444245.1 Botryllus schlosseri | reverse complement strand
GTCAAGTCAAGTCACGAGTCAAGTCACAATTCAAGTCAAGTTGCCTTTTCGAAGTATGAAGCATGATGACGTCATTGGATTTTGCTAGGTGTCTGAAATACAGATTGAGTGGTCAATGATTTTGAACCGATGAACGAATATAGAGTTAAATATACACGCATAATAGCCCCAGTTTGTAGTTACCAGCCAAAATAGAGAATAGAGAAACGAATTGATAAGATGCAATACACTACCCATTTTCAAATTGATATGATACAATTCTAGCCTGCGCCAATGTTTGAGGACTATATAAACTAAATTCCAATTCAATTTTAATAAAAGAAGAAGTTTGGTTGAGATAAGAACAGAGAATAGAAATAGACATTTTGCTATTAAATTACTTTACTATATACTAGCTTACGACAACGTAGGCTGTAAGCTTCGATCACACCGTTTGCGGTCAATTTATTTGTGAGAGTACAATGGAGGCCGAGTCAAACGCACGATCATTGAATGATTGGTCTCTCTCCCGGGTTACAACTGCGTTTCGCGAACATTCCGAACACATGCAATATCCAGTGATTTTTGTCGACACCGATTACTTGATGACTTGAAATTGACTCGTGAATTTTACTCCGAGTCGCGAGTCAATCCACATTTCTTATACGCCGAGTCAAGTCAAGTCATTTTGGCAAAGTGACTCGAGTCAAGTCAAGTCTTACAAAAAAGGTGACTCGAGTCTGACTCAAGTCAAGTCATGACTCGAGTCATCCCAACACTGCCTCCACGCCCTTTTTCAATGCATTGAAATCATTCAACCACTTTGTGTTGATTGGGAAATCGATACAGTTAGCCAAGCTTGCAATCATGTCTGAGAACGCCGGTATCCACTTTGCGTAATAAGCAAATAATCCCAACGCCCCCTTCAGAGCTTTCTTGTTTGTGGGCGGAGGCAATTCACGCAATGGTGGCAATCGTAGTATGACACCACGACCAACGCGGTAACCCAATATATATCCACCTCTGCGACTGACGAAATGGTCTTATTGGGGTTGAGAGTCATGTTTCTCGCACTCAGTGCATTTAGCAAGCGCTCCACATTTTCATAGTGTTCCGACTGGTGACTGGCCTCCGATGGTGACATAATCAAGGCATGGAAACGTGTCTGTCAGTTTGTCCGAATCAACGATCGTGTCCATAGTTTGTTGAAAAGCGGGAACACCGTTTGTGACCCCAAACGGCAATCGTTTGAACTGCCACAATCGACCGACTGCTTTAAAAGCGGTAGGCACTTCATCGCTCTCTCGTAGCTCCAATTGGAGATACGCGCTCTTCAAATCGAATGTTGAAAATTCTTTGCATTTTGCCAGTTTTGTACGATATGTCTTTTATGCGAGGTAACGGGTCATAGGCATCGAGTACTGTACACCGGTTCACAGTATGTGAATAATCTATGCACATTCGCTTTTTACCGGATTCGTGATTGGTTACGACGAGTGGCTGCTGAGCTCGCCATGGTTAACTACTAGGTCTTATAATTCCGTCTTTCGCCAGTTTTGCAACTTTGGATTCGATGAAGGCTGTATTCTGCAGCGCTATAACGCCGGGATGGTACGCACACTGGCTTGAAATCTGACGTGGGCTAATGGACTTGAAAAGTTGTGGACATTTCGTGTTAGCTGCTAGAACAGCACAGGCTCCACGGTCTTGAGACGATATAACGAGTTCGGGCTCTCTGCCATTATATGTGAACACCACGTGTTTGCGTCTTTTCTGAAAGTCTTGACGAAGTATTATATCGCGACAGCGATCTTTCATGACACCGAGCGTGACATTTCTGTAAACCTTCCCATTCAACGCCAACTCTATGATGCATTGACCAGATATAGATTCTTTCAGAGACTTACCCGCCATCGTTACGCAATCTGTATATGGCAACATTGGCAATTTCATCGCTTTAACTGTCCTTGGATTGATGTAGCTTAAGCCACAACCAGGATCCACCAACGTCGACATTCGCTCGTCTTTCAGGAATCTATCAGTGATCGCGTAACGCAAACATCTTGGTGCTTCTTGTATACCGCAGGACGAGGACGAACTGTGTTTCGTGGATACCGTCTTTCCAGTGGGTGCATCCGCCACACTTTTGCAATGCCCCGCTATGCCACATTTGTAACATGTGGATGAGCATGCTGGACAATTTTTACGGGTGTGTTTAATTTTGTAACCACAAAAATAACATTCCCACTCGTCACGATGTACAGCCGCTGCAGCATTTCCAATTTCATTGTCGGATGCTGCTTTGGAATGAACGGTTGCTATTGGTATCTCAGCTCCACTGGAAGACATATTGGACGACGAATTCCTTTGTGCGATATATAAGGTTCGGGCCTTCCTAAACGCACTGTCAACTCGGTTTCCTCCAACAACCGCTGGCGTATGGTATGCGAGAGAATGCCGTTGATGAAGGAGTCCCGAAAAAATCCGTCGCGGTGTTCAGTTCAATAGACTGCGAGAAAGTTGCAATCAGGGCTTTGGAGCAGCCGTAAATTTGCATTGCTCCAGCTCCGGCGCTTTCTTTTATCATACGTTAGCTCCGGCTCCAGCTCCGGAGCCGCATTATTACCACTGCTCCGGCTCCAGCTCCGGCTCCGGCTCTGAAAACTTCGAAGGTGTCTGTCTATATCAGGGGCAGGCAACCCACGGCCTGCGGTCCATATGTAGCCCACGAGAAGGTTTTGAGCAGTGTTGGGATGACTCGGGTCATGACTTGACTCGAGTCAGACTCGAGTCAACTTTTTCGTATGACTTGACTTGACTCGAGTCACTTTGGAAAAATGACTTGACTTGACTTGACTCGGAGCTTCGAAAATGTGCATTGACTCGTGACTTGGAGCAAAAAGTCATTAAGTAAGCGGTGTCGAATAAATCACTGCATGTTGTGTATGTTCCGATTGTTCGAGATACGCCGTTGTCACTTGTAAAAACAACCAGTCATCCAGTGATTGTACGTTTACAAGGTTCCTCTATTGTTACATCACAAATAAATTGACCGCAAAGTAGAAAATTAATGTAAATAGCAATGTGTTTTGCATTTATGTTTAACTAGATATTCGTTATTTGATTAAGATAAATGATTTATTAATCTGTCTTTCACACAGCTAGCAACATGTAATGACTTTGAATCATCACTCATACTTCGAAAATTCAATTTGTCTTGAATTGTGACTTGACTCGTGACTTGACTTGACTTGACTCGACTTGACTCGAGTCATCTCCAAAAAACGAGTGCCTTGACTTGACTCGAGTCACCTTTGAAAATCGATTGACTTGACTTGACTCGAGTCAAAATCTGCAATGACTTGAGATGACTCGTGACTCGAAGGTAGTGACTTGATCCCAACACTGGTTTTGAGTAGCCCGCGAACTAATTTCCCATTATATTATCGAAATTCTGTTATATTATCGAAATTGAATTCCTCAGATTGTGAACTTGCAAGGCCAACCAAAATATGATTAGTATGGCCGCGACACTTGGGATGTTGATGACTAAAATATCAGTTTCGACGCATTGGCAGATCCAGGGTCCAGTCAATTTTTAGTAAATCGTCGTACATTACAATAAACTGCAATAGTAGTAAAATTTTTCTTCACGCTTTGCGTGCTTAATTGTCACACGATTTCTTTCTTTGTAGCCTACCCCCACCTGAAAACGAAAAAACGCCTGATTTGGCCGATTTAGTCTACCTATATTCGTAATTACGAGAGAAAGTATTTTCGCGTTTGCGCTCGCAGAAAGATCGTCGGTGATGAAATGTAGGCACAAAATGATTGTCGTATATTAGCGGAAATCTTCGATATCGATATATGTCCAGATGCCGAATAGTCCTGTCCTTGCAAACTGAGCCCAGCGGGCGGTATACAGTCGACCCACAATATACCCAAGTAATAATAATATATTAGCTTTGAAAATGTTACGCGCCTGGCGCGGCTAGTGGGCAGCGCACTCGCTCGTCAATTTCAGGTGGCCCTTTAGCCAAAAAGGTTGGCCACCCATGGTCTATATAGATTACTAATTTACCCGTAGGTTAGTTATTTATAGTTATCTAGAGTCTGTCAGCCGTCAGTAACATCGGATGCAGCAACGAAGACATAGGTGCCGCCGTACCGGCTTGTGACGACATAATGAATACTTGTCAATTGTCGATGACATCATAGTTGCAGTAGAACGCACTTTGCTCCGTGCCATTGCTGTGTACAGCATTTAAATTCTGATGCGGCGTTTTAACAATGGCACTGTACTCGTTAACATTAAGCCATACAGCTCAATTCAATAATTCAATTTTTAAATGTGCGATTATTATTCAACTGTAGCTGTAGTAAGAGCAATACGGGCGGATATAACGACGTGATCAATAAAAATTCGATTTGTACCAAATGGTCAATGGTTTGACGTTCGATATTGGTGCACTCGTTACCAGTCCATCCCGTGTCGATCAAGTTTATCTGAATATAGAATTTTCCGGTTGAAACAAATCGAATAATCGAATTAAACACTGTGCCATGCACATTGCACCATGACCATAACGAATTGAACTATGCAGTCTGCACATTGCACATTTACAAGTCACAGTGCGCGATAATCCGGGAATACTAGAGTATCAAGCAGACATCAAGAATGAATTAACGGAACAGATGATTGCAAATTGGAACTCGCGTATCAAATCAGTAATTTGTTTCCAACATAAAATACCATGGGGTTTTGGGCTACTCTTCTGCCATCCCCTATTTACGCTCGAAAATCCTTACTATAGTAGGGTTGCCATACGTCCGGAATTTCCCGGACATGTCCGGAATTTCACTGTTCCAACTAGCGTCCGGGAGGAATTTCTAAAATATGCCAAATGTCCGGAATTTTGAAGACTAGCTTGACGTAGGCTCATAATTTTTTCGTAAATCAGCATAAAAACAGTATTTTTTGGGAATAGTTATGCTGATGCATGATATTTTTCTTCGCGCTGCACGCGATTTACTATCATATTGATTGATTTTGATATGGAGATTACCACCCTCTCAAAATCTGCAATAAAATATTAATATAAACAACCTTCATTTATTGGAATAAGCGTAATTGTAATCGCAATTATAGGAGAACGGTATATTTCTAGAGATCGTTAGTGCGGTTTAAATGATTCATTCAAAGAAAGTGGTTCCAAACGGGAGAGAGGTCGTTTATTCGGGGGTTTGCGAATATGTTGAACGTAATCAGCTTCCAAATTAGCCCATGAGTAAGTCTGAGCAAAGGTGTTGACTTCTTTTAGTAATCAGCTCGTCAAATTTTGATCTGGGCCACGAAACATTTTCAAATTGGAGATCGAGTCGCGACCATAAAAGGTTGGAAACCACTGGATGTTAGGTGTTTATAAAGCTCCGTGGTGCGCACCGGCATATAAGGCTGATAAACAATCTTATCGGTAGGACATGAACATGACTTAACTATGTGCAATAGGGTAGTCGAAAATTTGGAAAATCTCAAAAAGTCTCCGTGATTGTGTCTCATTCTATAGATTATTGATAAAAAACAACAATTAGCCTGAAAGAAGCTTACAGGAAAGCCGTTAACATTTCGGACAAAGCGTTGCAAAGTAGCTGCTCGAGAATGGGCGTGCCACTGACCATAGAACGGCGAGAACACTAGTAATCAAAGAACCACGGCTCTTGATTGGCTAATCCGCTATGCTTCAATGACCACGGCAGCAGCAGCTTGCTGATTAGGTGTTCAACAAGTCTGCTGCCGGCGGGGATTCTGAGTGCGCATTGTTAGCAGTTTGGCAGGTGATGATTTAAGATTAATTAGGACATGTTGAGGTACGAAATACATGATGAACAAACAACACCTGCTTCACAGAAGCTTTTACAGCATGACTGCTGTATTGTGAAGGAAACGGCTGAAGCATAGAAATTAAACATGGAACGGCAACGAGCGATTTTGCAGCTTCGTTCCGCTTCGCTGAGGCTGGAGTGGAGAATTGTTTTGCGTAAGCGACTGTAGGATTTCTGGCAATCCAAAAGCTATCTTCCCGAGCGCAGAAATTACTGAATCTGGTCTTGATCGAAAGCTACTGTTGCACCGATTCCGAAAATATAAATTAAAATAGTGATCAGGCACTGATCCACCTAGAATCTGTCCTTCAAGTCTGAAATATCGGCATTGTTCAGAACAACAAAAATTCACCGTTTCAGTACGGATCCACCATCAGTGAATACAAATATATAAAGCTTAACAATGACACTATACTTTGTGCGATCTTATTGGGCTGAAGCTGTAGTATATAGGTGACGTTTTGACAGGGTTGTAATGACTCGAGTCATGAGTCGACTCGAGTCCGACTCGAGTCACGATTTTCGGATGACTCGACTCGACTCGAGTTATTTTCTCAAAATACGAAAATGACTCGACTCGACTCGAGTCAATCTGTGTATTGACTCGACTTGGACTCGAGTCATTGCGCACGACTCGAAGCAAGTCATTGACTCGAGATTCAGACGGCCAAGACCGACATTTCATTGTAATTTCGNAGCCAACNNNNTATTGGGATTTNGTTTGTTGGTACTNGTGCTTGAAAATGCGACCAGAAACTGCTAAAAGTGAGGNAAATTGATATANTATAAATNCGAACCATTCNANATCNCCAAACAGAGTTAAAAAAGTGGGTTTAGGAAGACTTTAACTGGAAACTGAGCAGTCAACACAATGACTTGGACTCGGACTCGAGTCATAATACCATGACTCGGACTCGATCNTCTGTTCGCTGACTTGGACTCGGACTTGACTCGGTGGGAATTGAAAATGACTCGACTTGACTCGAGTCAAAAATATAAAAGTGAGATTGACTTGTGACTCGGAGCCTTGTGACTTGGTTACAACCCTGCGTTTTGAATGCTCTAGGGATCGGCGGAATCAGCCGGTTATGCTTGGTACTTATCAGATGCTTACAACAAATTGAATGCACTTGTAGGCGTTGTTGAAGTCCTTAATGATAACGCAGAAAAGAGGTGTAAAGAAAAGCACAGACTATGCTGCATATAGTATCCAGCATAGTTTGGATATCATATCCAGCATAGCCTGTGCTTACCTTACACGTATTTTCTGCAGCATCATTAAGGACTTTGGCAACTCTTATAAGTGAATTCAATTTGCTGTAAGTATAACTGCCAAGCATAACCGGCCGATTCAGTCGATCCCTAGAACCTTCAATACTTCGACTATATGTATATACTACAACTTGGGTCCGATCAGATCACACAAAGTATAGTGTCATTGTTAAGCTTTATATATTTGTATTCCCTGATGGTGGATCCGTACTGAAACGGTGAATTCGCTCAACACTTGCATAAGCGCCTTTGCTTTCTCTCGATGAAAACACGACATGTAGGCTTCATCCGTTTCCTTTACAATAAAGCAGTCATGCTGTAAAAGCTTCTGTGAAGCAGGTGTTGTTTGTTCATCATGTCTTTCGTACGTCAACATGTCCTGAATTAATCTTAAATCATCACCTGCCAAACTACTAACAATGCGCACTCAGAATCCCCGCCGGTAGCAGACTTCTTGAACACCTAATTAGCAAGCTGCTGCTGCCGTGGTCATTGAAGCATAGCCGATTAGCTAATCAAGAGCCGTGGTTATTTGATTACTAGTCTTCTCGCCGTTCTATGGTCAGTGGCACGCCCATTCTTGAGCAGCTACTTTCAAACGCTCTGTCCGAAATCTTAACGGCTTTCCTGTAAGCTTCTTTCAGGCTAATTGTTGTTTTTTATCAATAATCTATAGAATGAGACACAATCACGGATACTTTTTGAGATTTTCCAAATTTTGGACAACCCTAATGTGCAACTACGCTCCCAGTATTTTCGAACTCATTATCCTCCACCAGCTCTACCGCTAACTCTGATCATGTGGGCGGAGAGTAGTATCTATATAATAATATTTGGAACGGCCAATATTAATGACAGAATTCAACGATCAGATGCATCTAGAAACCAAATTCATATAGCAAGCAGCCCCCACCCAGAAGTTGCATCGATTACTCTATAGCAGAGGTCTCAAACTCAAATGTGCTCGCGGGCCAATTTCCTAATTTGTGATGACCCGCGGGCCGCAGCATCAATAAATAGGGTTATTCAATCTATAATATCTAACTAGGCCTCATTTAACGGCACCTTGCAGACAGGCATTCCACAACTATCGAGAAAATGTAATTTACTATTATACTATTCACGCTCGGCACGAACAAATCACATTTTCAAATATTTGAATAAAATAGTTTTTGTGCGGGCATAATTTGTTAGAAATAATGAGTTTAGACATCATGCGAGAGGACGCTTGATGATATCGTAAAAGCTGTCGGGTTGTAATATTGCAGCTATTATTGGACCTTCGAAATGCCACAATTTTATGTAGAATATTTTAGAATTCACTAAAGATTGATCTGATATCAGAAAATGTGAGCGCTGTAGCCTAATCGGGGTTTCTAATATACTCGTGATAAGTATATAGGCTATTGTTACTGTCATTGCCAAAGTCAAATTAAACCAGCGTTAGGTTTTCTTCGATTAATATTGGAACAGATCAATAACAACTTACATATAATCATTATTGTTCCATAGTAATAGCATTGTTTCTTAACCGTTTTAGCGATCGTACCCCTTGTACTTTCAATTAGATTTCCAGTGACGCCTGTCGATTTTCAACACAATTTCTGATGGGACCTATAAAATTCAGAAAGCCCATTCACGTAATACCGTGCGTAGCGCGAAGAATATTTCCCAATTGAAGAAATTAGCCCAGAAAATATTCCACAGCATATAGTCTAATTTCCACAATGCATCTGGTACCCCCTATGGTGCTTTGTACCCCGAAAGGGAAAAAGACCCCTGGTTAAGAACCCCTGTAATAGAAATGACTAATCGCGGAAGAATCCATTGGTGTTACGGCTGTGGAGCGTACCACTACCTTACTCGCCACCGACAATAACATGGACAGAGAGAACAAACAACATCCAGGATGTAACCAAATATACGTCACGGGGGCCACATAATGCCAATGGTTTCCATACATACCTGCTTAAATTTCTATACACTACTCAACGCAAGCTACGGGCTTTTGATATGTTACTATTCCCCACGACAGCTTCCTAGATTTTTGCGTACGTAGGATTGCCAAGTCACTATTACGAGAGGAAAGTCCTCTGATTTTAACGCTCTACCCTACTCAACTCGAGTCATTTTTAGTTTATCACTCAGTCAATGCAAAATCGAGTAATTTGACGAAAGGTCGCACCAAACAAAATCACAATTTTCAGTCACGAATCATCAACGGTTCATGTTTTGTCATGATGAACCTGAAATGTGACGTAATAGCGATCTTCCACTGCATGGTAGATTTTAGGAAACGATGTGATAGTGAAGTTTGTTTAGATTTCAGGTTTTTGTAGTAGTTCTAAGTGAACTTTAGGTTCCTAAATCTAAAAAAAGATAGATGACACTAGAATATATTGTCGAATACTTGAAATTGAAAAATGCCTTCGCGGGCCGCACAAAATGCTCTCGAGGGCCGCCTGCGGCCCGCGGGCCGCGTGTTTGAGACCTCTGCTCTATAGTGTTGGCTCCAAATTATTGTTTATTTGGGCGGGAGGAAGCTGAAAACATGTGCTTTCGGTCCCGACTATAAAACACACACAGCCACATACTCCTGAACCGGATCGTGACCATCTCTGGTCTATGAGCAAAAGTTCGCTAGTGTGACGTCATAACTCATTTTGAAATCCACTAGTGGGCGCCAAAGAGTGTCCGGAATTTGGGTTGCTGAAATATGGTAACCCTTAGAGCAGTGGCTCCCAACCTTTTTGTCTTCATTCCCCACTTCAGATTTATTCCGAGCCTTCATTCCCCACCAGGACCGTAACAGCACTTTGTCAGCCCCGCCAAAAAAAACGTTGATCTTGGGCCCGCACAGGGTGATAGAAGCCCCCCAGAACCTCTTAGCCTGTACGCTTTTTCCCCGCTACTTATCAGCTACATTGGGTATACTGTTTAGTGCATCGCCTTGTTAGGAATAAACGCACGAAGCGCGAAAAATATATATAGTTCGTGTTTGAATCGGTAAATACGATCGCGAATTGCAGATATTTTGTTATCAATTTTTATCCTCTCTCTGCTCACGCAATCACATTTACCGGTAGAGCTGAGTGAGGTGTGTTGGAAAAGGTAGGACTCCTAAATAAGAATTGAACATTTTTAGGCGGACCCGTTGGTATATTGACTTCATTACATTATGCTACTTCGTAACCTCCTATATCTGCTATGTCAAAAGATATGGAAATCGCCGAAACTGAAAAGCACAACACACGATTTCAAATTGGTATTGCTTTACTTGGAAATAATTTTTCCCTGTGGGATGGCATTTGCCGTGTGGGGTTCAGATCGTCAGGACAGGAAGATTCGGCGCCAGCTATTTAGCAGCCTATGGACAATTAAACACATTTGTATATTGTATATAATCGAAGTTTTCGGTCACCATATGGCCGTTCCTTCTCGGCCCAGGTATCTCGCTGCTGATCGCTCTGACACACTTCTTGCATGTTACATGGCCTTGGTGCGTCGTGGCGCAGCAATGGCCGACGACGGAGTCTCCATTTCTATAAATTCTACGTATTTTGGTAGGTGAAGGGTACCGAATAATCAGATACTCGGCAATATTAAATCGCGCCAACAGCGCGAAGAATTTTTGATAAAGTGGCATAAATTTTTTTTAAAATACTTTAATTTATGTTAATTAACGAAATAATTTTGAGCCTCTTCGAGCTCGCCCCCCCCCCAATTGGGGGGTTTGGGGTGCGGCAGTTGCGGTCCTGCTCCTCACTACCCAGCGCTTTGTCATCACAAAGCAGCTATCTGTTGATTTCACTACACAAGACACACAACCACACCAGTACGCAGGGCAATCGCCTTTAACTGCAACATAAAACGTATTGTGAACCGATTCCAGTAACGCTCAAAATTTCGCGAAAGCGTTATTTCACGTCAAACTAGTCGTGTTGGATGCGTTTGTGACGCCATTATTGGCCATCCAGAGTTCAAAATGAGGTTTTGTGAACAGCACGCAATATAGTTTTCGATACATACATTCCAGAGCAGTTAACTGGTAACGGTGATTGCGCATGTGTCTCCGTGAATATGTAGAGTAGACTGTCCTGTATATAATTTTGAACAAATGCGTCTATTCCCCACCAGAAATCATTGAATTCCCCACCAGTGGGGAATTCCCCACCGTTTGGTAACCACTGCCTTAGAGTGAATGACGATGATGCGCAGTAATGAATTCCAATTAGTATGCATAATTGCATACTCAATAACACTGTCCAATTTCGCGACGCGATTAAAGAACTATCACGAAAGAACGAGTATTTGCTCATCCGATTCATAGCAACGATAAGATGGAATTTTTCGGCTCGTGATCGTCATATCGACATGTGCAACGAAATCACGTTTTTATCCACCTCTCCCATTTCGCGTAATACATAGTGATCATTATTTTCGAGCCGTATACAATTGGCCAACAAGGTTGTGCTGATGATGAAATTGCGGGTATGCCGAATACCCACTATATTCACAGGCATATTTCGCAGACCGAGGTTAAGCACTCATGTATGAAAATGGAACATTGAAAATATGACTGCTCTGCTGTTAAATGCCCACGAACATGGTTAGTCGGAAAAGGTAGCGCCAAAGAGGAAAATATTCTTAATTTCGCGAAGGCCTGCTGTTGAATTATGTGAACTCAGCAGATATGGTTGTGGCATATAAAATAGCATCTTATGAAATACGTCGGAGCCGGAGCTACCCCTCAAATACTTGGCTCCAGCTCCGGCTCCGGAT
>ATSW01124187.1:0-15852 GCA_000444245.1 Botryllus schlosseri | reverse complement strand
AATCACATCTGTATCCAATAGGTAAGCCTTTATTTGGTTTGACCACTAGGTGGCTTTTGACAAGATGAGCAGCGAAAAAATTGCAATATTTTTATAATTCCTTGATGTTGAAAATAATTTTTTTTTCATAAGATGCACAAGGTTTACACTTATCAATCAGCACGCCCGATTCCAGCTAAATATCCAAATAGTCGAAAATTCACTGTTTGCTGGTGTTTACTGGTAATTTCCATAATAGGCCTTGGCAGCCAAAGTGTTAAGAGTGAGGACAATTAGTACATCATGAATGCGGCCCATTCGATATCGGAGTTATAAAAGAGCGATTGAACAGGATTTGAACTCGAAACTGAAACGTGAACGCAATGACTCGAAATCGGACACAAGTCTCAACACTATGACTATGATTCAACCCTATGCACAGCGATTTGGACTCGGACTTGACTGAGGGATCACTATAAAATGACTCGACTGGACTCGAGAGAAAACTATAAAAGTAATATTGACTTGTGACTCGAACCTTATAACTTGGTTACAACCCTAGTAAAAAGTATGCATGCGTGAATTCAATTCAATAATGCAGCATAATGCTCTGCAGCTACAGTAAAATTCAAATGTCAGTAATGAATTATGGATTTCGAGGAGAAAATAGATTGTTGTTTTCAAGTTGCAATGCATCAAAAGCACATTGCAGCGAGATCCTGCAGGGACGTCTTGCTTCCAACTGCATTACTTCTGATAGTATTATATATCATCTCCTATTTTAACTGGGCATCAGTACGGCTGTACCCCAAACCCAATTTGTCAATATCATCACGCCTTTTGAGTCAATATATAAACTAAAATATAATAATGATAGCACTCTAAATCATACTTCCAGCAAACTATCACCAAAACCACTAATACATAACTACAATTTCACCCAAAAGTCTATCGGAGCTCATGTGAAATTGCTACAATTGTAGTCCCCCATTCAATTCAAAATAAAAAATAACACTCAGTCAAACTGCTTTAAGAGTGTTACAAATTCGGCACTTCGACTTTTTATCTTTATGCAGGCAAATTGCAGATACCTACATCCAGATGCAGTGCATGACTGGCAAACAATGTAGCATCACACCAAACAGATTGGTTAGAGATACAGAATCAAGAGAGGTTATGCTTATTTTGCTGGATTTGAAGATGACACCATTTGAAGAGATTACACGTATGTGCCTTTCTCCTAATCCCTTGTTCTGACTACACTCTTGACCATGATTGCTTTGATAACAGCTTTTACATGTACACTGTAGGTAATCTTGTTTATTTGTTATGTATGCTTATACATAAATCGCAAGAAAAGTCAACATAACACAGGCTTGGATAGCAGCTGAAGGGCATAGGTTGACTAACAACCAGCAAATTTAAGTAAACATACTTATAACTATTATTTGCAATACAATGATAAGTTGTGGGCAGTTAAAATGAATAAATTTAACAAAACCAAGAAAAGAAAACATGGGATTTCCAACTTCTAAGAATGGCAAGGGGACTTTCAAGCTACTATGTCAATATTGAAATGGAACACCACAACAGCTTTATCCAAAGGGACACCTACTCTAAGCATATGAATTTTGCCAATAGGCCTGGTTTTAAACATACCAATGATTGCATAGCTTCTTGGAGGTACAGAACTTCAATACACAATTGATTAGCATACTCCTATTGAAATAAACCCGAATATTTTGGGCTGACACTCGTCAGGGGTAATCATCAGCAACTAGTAGATAAAATACGCCTACAAAAGGGGTTCATGTACCCTCTAAAAAGAGTACATTAAGGTTAAGCTCTCTCTTTGCTTTCATTCTGTGATGTCATCTTTTGTGATATGATGGTTGACATACAATGTTCTATCCAGTTCTCTACTAGTTGCTGATGGTTAACCCTGACGAGTGTCAGCCGAAAGTATTCGGGCTCATTTCAATATGAAGATAACAGTAATTATTAAAATTAACTCTAACCCTCTATTCCACATTATGCGTGCAAGCCGTGCATGCAGTCAGTTTAGCAGATATCTGCATATCGGCACAAAGGAGAGGCCTTTACAACTACCAAGGAAATCTTCAAGTTACTATCGTACCAATTCACTGATAGTTGGGGACAATTGTTCATCAACAAAACATACTATTCTCAGCCCAATTACACTGTTCTCATTAGGTATCAAGTACATCTTGGAAGATGAATCTAGAATTTTTATTCGACTTACAGCCAATCTGTCGCTGAATTTAAGGAGTGAGATTCGGTAATCGTTATCACATGTCGAATCCAACAGATTGAGTTGTTTTCTGACCTGTCCGTATAGGTGGGTGATGAGTTTGGAGCTGATTTCATGTTCGCCGGGGTTGACTTTATCCCTAGAAACAGAATTGCAAAACAGAAGTGTGATAGCTTCAAATCATCTCAATTGATTGTTCACATTCAGCTCAATAACTTGTTTCATTGTTAAACATTATCCAATCAAGTAGTCAATTAGATAATTCGATCCCCTGGCTACGCTCCTGGATAGTGGTGCCATGAACATGTTAATTGGGTGGAACCTTAGGGTTGAACTTGCATTACCATATTGATATAGTTTCGATAAATCTTCACGTTCACTGCAGTGCCAGTAACCTATTCGAATTTCTATTTTAAACTAATCATGGTCTAGTTTTCCACCAGCAGATACCCACGAGAACCTTATTAGTCAACTCGTCATTCGAATATATTCCTGAATTCAAGTTATTGTGAACTAGCAAATGCCAATCTTACTCAGGCTAGGTATTGGTACAGAGTCACTATAAATACACCCATTGACATTCATACACCAGCATGATGTTGTTTTTCGCAAAAGACTGACACTGGGATTTCCAATCTGATAACTGTTCAATGTTCATATCATGTCCGTATCATGTGATCGCCCTGAAACCTCCATTAGTCGTTTTGGAGCATACGAAAGAAGTGGTGCAAAGTAACATACTACGGAATTCACTGATTTACTTATTAGGTTGCCTAAAAACCCTGCACACCACATTTGGCTCGATTCCAACTGGTAGACATAAATGCACAGGAGTTGGAAAATTTTGAATTTATTATTATTAGGCTTATATTGAATTTTACGGTCGACCCCATGAAATTGATGAGTTGTCTATAAAACGATATAAAACAAATTCGACACAATTCCGACCCGTAGAAGCGAAGTTATTAGAGCTTTTCATTCATAATTCTGGGATTACGGTACCCACCTGCCGGTTGGAAGTGACCAAAAATTGTTTAGCATCATTCTTTAAACAACTTGACATTTTTATAGCGTTGACGGTAAATTTTGAAAAAAATTGGTGTGCAGCGTTTCTTCAGGCCACCCAGCAATTCAATCAGTGAATACCCGTGATTGTGTGAAGTCTTGATCAAGCCACTGCATCGTCACAAAGGGCAATTAAATAGGTACCGGTATTGGTGCTAAAAATATCGACTCGAGTCGCGGTTTTTTGAAGACTTGACTTGACTCGAGTCATTTTTTCAAATGCATAAAATAACTCGACTCGAGTCAGATTTTATATTGACTCGACTTGTACTCGAGTCATTAAGCCCATTTACATGGTCGTTTGGCAAGGCTTCGAAGCTGACTCGTCGATCCGACTCTCTCGGTTTTGAAAAAGAGAAAAAGGCAAACTGTTCCGATCCGTCTTGAGCTCAATCCGTTCCGCAGAGTCGCTTGGATCGACGACTTGAGCAGTACCGGTACTTGAAAACGAATCCAGACTACAGCTCTACACCAACATTTCATGTTCATATTTAATGAAATCGGCACGTATTTCAACTAACTGAACGCTCTCTCAGTACATGATACTGCTTTCCTACTATGCTCGTGGTCCTATTTGTTCAGCGTCACAACTTATGAAGCGACTATAGCCAACATCATAACTTGCACAGTTCACTATCAGAAAAATATATACACAATGTATTTGGCCATTCTAGAGTTGCGTTTAAGTATTTTTGGATATTTCAACTGTCGTAACATATTCGCGAGCTGAATCCCAAAGTGCTGTGTACCACTCGAGCTGCGACAAACATGACCATGTAAACTCGGTCGGATTTACAGCACTTAGGCAAGCCGCCTCATGACGTCACTCCAAGACGACTTGGCTTCAAGATGACTTGACCATGTAAATGGGCTTATTGTGCATTAGGAGTGTTCAAAAAACTTTTTTCCCAGATCAAAACAAATGAAAAAGACATTTCTGCCACTTCAGGCATAACTGGAACACGATTTTTGGTCACGACCGTGTGACGAAATTGGTCACCGTAAATACTATTATTTCAAAAATGACCGAAATTTCAATTTAACTGACCTCGGCTTCTACTGGATGAAATTGAATCAAATTTCGTGTACAACGTATTTCTGGGTAACCTGACGATTTGACAACGAAGCCGATGAAATGTGGAAAAAAAGTTTTTTTTCGAACACCCCTATTGTGCATGTTTCGAACCAAGTCATATGACTCGAGACTAGGACGGCCAAGACAGATATTTCATTGTAACTTCGAAGAATGATTAGTTAGCACATTATTGGTGTTTCGTCTATCAGTCCTGGAAATAGGGCAAAGAACTGTTGGGACTGAGGAAAATTACTATATTTTAAATGCGAGTCATTTTATGTCAGTAGGCCAGAGTTGAAAGAGTGGGTTGAGCTGAAAACTGAACAGTGAACATAATGACTTGGACTCGAGTCAAAACACTATGACTTGGACTCAACCCGACTAGCTGACTTGGACTTGACTCGGTGGTGAATTGAAAATGTCTCGACTTGACTCGAGTGAAAACTCTAAAAGTGAGATTGACTTGTGACTCAGAACCTTTTGACGCGGTTACCACCCTGGGCATTATTGTCTTTGTGGTCGCATGAAGGCGCATATTCAAACTTTCAACATCTTTCATACTGTTATGATGTTATCCGTATAATGTGTGATACTCGAGTACCCGACTCGCCACCTAATACTCGATTCAGAATCGAATCTGCCGTAACTAACAGTGCCTATAAGAATGCTTTTTCTACAACATTAGGATTGTGTGTAAAAAAAACTTACCAACGCATTAGCTCCAAGATTTCATGCATGCGTTTGCGTATAGTGAAGTCGAATTCAGTATCTCGGCTGTCCAGCCACATACGATCGATATGCCGTCTAATAACTTCGCTCCCGTCGCGCATCAAGTCATTAATTTTATTCCATTGATCACGGTATGGACTTTCACCTGCAACAAACCAATCACATCAACGTTTCCATTGGGACTGGACACCGTAAATACATACAGTCACAGGTGATGTTTTCAGGGGCTGGCTGGACTTCGGGGACATTCATTAGAGGCTTGAGTATGGCGAATAAAGGGTCCATGTCATCTGCAGTGCCCTGTCAAAATGTTTGGAAGTAATTAAAATATGAAGATACCGATGAAGGCATATAACTTTAATATAGCATATTCATACTGGAATAAACCCAAATATTTTCGGCTGACACTTGTCAGGGGCAACGCTCAGGTCAGCAACTAGTGGAGTCAGTTTCGCTTCATTAATCCTACAGCTTAATGACTCACATCAACAGAATGGCTATCTGAGATGAAATATTCTACTGTGCAAACTCATTTTAATTGTCAAATTGCCTCCCAAAAAATTGAAAAGTTGGAAAAATAAGGTCAATCAGCATGACTTCAAATGTTTGCAAATATCCATTTTTACAGTTCGGTTATATACAATTATACATAACCACTATATCCCAGAGCAACTTCAAGAGAGAGAGAGAGAGAGAGATATGATATTCTTTCTCTCCTGCACCATCGAGATGCTTTTGGCGACGGAGTTGCGATACGGCCCCATGAGGTCATCTAGTCTGCGCCCCCGTTTTTTTTTCTCCTCCATGCTATCCGTGATTGCTGAGCGCCTAGCAGGATAGCTGCGGATACCATTTTTCGAGTCTTTGGTATGACCCGGCCGGGGATCGAACCCACGACCTACCGCTCGAGAAGCCGGACGCATAACCATTACACTATCTCGCTCGGTGAGCTGCTAGTTGAAAATGACGAGGATAGACGTTATATCGTCAAAAAAATCTGAGTCTCAACTTTGGTGGAATATATGCTGCGATCATAATCAATGAGGTCGGTGCCCGTTATTATACCATTCACCACGTATTTTCAAAACACAACCACGTATTTCAAGAAATACCGCCACAGAATTCGTTACCGTCTACCCAACGCCCGCATAAATAGTGTGATGTCAATTTGTTGCTGTTTGTCACGAACCTGCAGTTAATATTTGCAAAACACTGAACTAAAACAGGGGGGTCCATGGGGGTCTTTGATGGAATCCTATCACTACAATCCCTGTATTGACGTAGACTACTGTTCCGAGAAGGCATCATGAAAAAGAATCGCACATATTTACCCAGTATTTTCAAACGAAAACTTATCGTCTTGTAAAATATTTATCGAATATGCATCAGGATAGGTCAATTCCCACATAATATAATATATGGAAGATAGGCTTACTAGATCCGACGCAATACCGGCCTCATTCGTTTCAGTTTGAGAATGATTGCTTGGCGCTTGACTTCTCTGATACATATCAGGCGGCTGTTGGTTGAACAAGTCTTCATTTACAAAAGACGTTTCGTACAATTGATCCGTGATAGGAGAGTACGCATGCTCAGAGTTTGAGGAATATACAGGGTCCATTGGAGATTCTCCTCTGATGTTCGTAGGTAGATGTAGGTGTTCGTTCATCATCACAAACAGTTTCAGAGCATGCAGCAATCAAGCAGCTTAATCATATAAACAGAAATACTAATCTCACACACAAAAGAACTATGAAAACAATATGCAGCAGTTAGGTAAATTTGTTAGAGCAATTCAGTAACGAATTATGTAGAAGTAAATATTCACAGTCAAGGTAACAACACACAACAGGACATCCATTTCATACTGTATTTATACCGGTCAAGGTCACATAGCTGTATCTCTTTAACTATGATATTAATTGTTCCCACAAATAGCGACATACAATCCTTAACCTCGCACAGTGTAGGCCTAGTAATACTAATGTAAAGCATTGGCAATAAAACCTATTGGCGCCTGGCGGGATATGTGAATCTTGGCACAGAAAAGAATTGACGGTTGCGTACATCATAATTCTGCAGTTGACCACGAATACATAGAAGTTATCAACATTACAGATCACAAATAAAGACTCAACTCTAATTAATAAATCTACAAGGCATATTCATATCATTATGGCCTGCTATCAGTGGACTGTTTCTTACATCAACTGTATTGTCGATATTCTAACCAAAAGTAAATGCTGTTGCAACGGAACTGTAATATATGTATCAGCATCACAGTTACATAACATAACTCTGCTTTTCCCTACATTCTTAAACACACAAAGAAGGGAAATTTCCAAGGTTTATTTACCAAGTTCGATAACAATTGGTGTGTACATTGCGTCATAGAACAACTATTGGTAAGTAAGATAAGTAAATCAATATTGCACCAGTGTTACCGACACAATAAGAAACGTCAAATCGGACTGGTATGCCTGGTAATATTAATGTAAAGCATTTACAATATTGATAATAGATAGAATAACTGGAGTAGTGGATTGACTCGACTATGTTCATATAAATAAATGCTAGTAAGAAATAAACATGTGTTGGCATCTACTTAATTGATTAAAGTTGACCCGGCAGTAGGGATACTCAACAATTTTCATCAAAGGTTCAGATAAAGAAGTTTGAAATTTGCTAATGTCCGTTATAACTCTCATGAAATAATTTGCAGTCATCCAAATGTTTTATGGTGTGACTATTAACAAAATCTGGTAAATGGTATTATTAGCAAAAGCCAAGGTTGTAACCAAGTCACCAGGTTCCGAGTCACAAGTCAATTTGATATTTATAGTTTTGACTCGAGTCAGCTTGAGTCATTTCCAATTCATGAGGGTTCGAGTCCGAGTCCAAGTCATAGTATTTACTGTTCATTATCGAGTTCAAGTGAGGTTCAACTCACTTCTGTGAAACTCTAGGGTGATATCGTAGGCCTCGGATTCATCATATAGGCTACTGATTTTTCTCACTCTGAATATGATGATCTAAACAGATACAACACAATTTCTGGGCCTATTTTTCAATTATCAGTCCTGATATACGCTACTTGAATAAGTGATATAGAATATGTCCAGTCATATGACTTGGTCGAGTCATGCGGAATGATTCGAGTACAAGTCTAGTCAATACACAAATTGACTCGAGTCAAGTCATTTTTCATTTGTAGCAAGATGACTTGAGTAAGCGAGAAATTGTGACTCCAGTTCAGTAATGACTCGTCAATTTTGTAAATAAAATATATTCATGATGTTACTATGATGCGTTATATCATTTCTCAACTATATTGAAAAAATCACCAGAATATCATGGCTGAAGCTTTATCATTTCGAATACTGAATAAGGCTATTGTAAAATGAATACTAATTTCGAAAATTAGGATCCTAGGATTTGCATAAGTTTCATCAATGATATATATACAATGATTGGAAACTGCCACGCCCCTTAACGCTATAAGATAGATTCCCGACAAAATCAGTCCGTCGCGGGATATGCTTGAGTAGAGGTAAGGAATTGCGTATGTCGACTGTGGGGGAGTGTTGCAATCGACCTTTCTGGCGTACTAATTCACTGATTTTCCCCAATTGGTTTAGTTTTTGTTGGATTCTTGAGCATAGTGAGGCCGTGCTGCATACTAGGATCTAATATAACTTTTACCAATGCACATTTATCAAAGTACCGACTAGCTGTGAGGCATTTTAGCATCGGTTGCATCCATGCATGTACGACACAGCCAGAAAAATTAATAGATACTGTGGGTGAGCGTCAATATAGATGTGCAGAACCTAGAAGGATTGTTAAAAGAAGATTTTAAAATATTCTGGCAGCATTTATGTCACCTGATTTTTTAAAAGAGAAGGGTTGATTACGATAATTGTGTGAGCAACTAAGTTGTTTTATATAGTATATGTTGTAATATTGTAGGGCCGAGTTCACTGGCAACCATAGTATCAGTATAGCGATTGTANCTTCATAATATAATATAAAATCGGAACTAACCGGAAACTAACATTGTACTGATTGGTAAAATGCTAACAGATATAACTTTTTACCGGGTCAGGCCGTTNAATNCACATTCCACATCAATGATGAGAATCGGCATTGTTCCAAACAATATTCCATCGGCAAAACAATGCACTAGAATGACATTGAGGATAATCACTCCATAGTTGGTATTGTGNACATCGACCTNGCGTNATATGTCGTACTACTCTCAATAGTTGAATCTTTCACACCGGGGTGTCCGAAAGCGTCTACCAATGCCCATTTATTCAAANTATACCTGGTAAACNTTTTGGCACTTCTTTGATATNAACTACNCGTTGTGAAGTGTTCCNCATGAATTGCCTGTAAACCTTGAAAATTAACANGGAGTAGGCCTACTCNTTAAGNTTGATAGCTGGAAGGAAGGATTGTNCAAAATAGATGATTTATGCATTTGCGAGCNACATTCTATGGNGTCTTATTCATTGAAAGGTTAGGAAATGATTTTGTAACCTTNGTCATTNTATAGTGTGTAGGCCTACGTCTATGGTTTTTTATGTATAACCNTCATAACTTTTCGCCATTTGCATCACNCTTTATGACCTGAGCATGAGCANCAACTTGCATTGTATGTGCTGCTNCCTCAAATACACAGGTTATTTTTCCAGCAATGTAACTCCACAATCATCCAATGCAAAATCTCTCTTGAATATGCANATTGCTCATATATATTGCATATGCGGCAGTACGGAAAATACTTGACGGNTTGAATAAATAACTTGTGATTTCAATTGTAGTTGACTGGCAAAACTGTGACATAACAAATTCCCATTCTGTAAATGTCTAATGCATAAATTTTTTACAGGATCGTTAACATTTTTTTATAAATTATAGTCCATTCTAACTTTCAAGAAAAGATTGTTCGTGTATTGAAACAGCCGCAAAGCAACCCAAAGCCNCNAGGAAATTGAAAAGGATTCAGGGATCTTAATAAAAGTGCAAATCATTATCNTNTGGGATTTCGGCACGCCAGGCCGTCCATGAGAAGCAACCATGTCATGTTCCACTTTGCTTTGAACAGACATTGAGATATTTCCAAAGATTGTANTCAAAATGAATAATACTTTGACGAATGGTGCNGGATTGGATTGATACTCATTGGATCGATTGATGCAGAGAAAAATAGTCTTGCTGAAAGANNATNCATATTATTCGAGTACGAGAGGTGAAGAGATGGACACTACAATGCAACCTGTGGATAATTTCGTGTGCCTTGTGAATATGACAACCAAGTTCAGCTACAACTGCCATTTAAAGCCATATTGCATTCCAGATAATATTGCTTCACTTGTACTAGCTGGAAAAAGATATGCCGCTACTGCAAAACTGGAGATATTCTTATGCCGCAGAAACAGCAACGAAATTCGTGAGCAGGGAAGCTTATCAAAGAGACAAGAAAACAACANCAATGATAAATTTGATACGGACATTTTTGCCAATCCATCGAGCAGACTACCTCATTNTCACCAAGAGATTGAGTCTTGATCCGTTATTGGAATCATTTTATCCTGATCAGGAAATCTGGCCGCACCTGCGACATGGTAATTTTCAAAGAATAATTGATTTCTAAAGAGGCTTGAAACATACTAGTGTTCAAATGCCATGGTACTTGATGCTTGAATGCCCTCCGATGTTCAACGTCATGTGAGATCGCTGCTCTACCATCCAACTGCTGTCTTTTTATTGTTATTAGGAGAGGATAAGAAAGCTCGAAAAAATAACATTTGAGAATATATATTTTTGTTACGTGACTAGAAACATTGACGTTATCAACTACTAGGCACAGTTATTCGATTGTTCATAATAGCACAGCACAGTTTCATAAATTACAACAAAAATAGATGCAGACAGTACATTTATCGAATGNCTTAAACATAGGTATATNTGATANTGTAATTTGCATNAANANGAAAATCCCNTTTTGCTACATATTNACTTGACTTNAATGCTTTCCGTTGACTAGGATTTTGGTTCTTGTTATNCTGAATTTAGATGACAACAAGTCTGACATGATAACAAAAGTTGTTTATGCAGTTTTNAAGTGTTATAGTAAATGAAATATCNATACNNTNTATAAAATTCTCAATGATATTATGGTGTTGGTATCCTCATTGAAATTTAGACACGACTAGTATCAGAGCATTTAGGAGTCCATGAAGAGGTGAGGTATTCAAGCTGTTCAAAANCNTGCTTCTGTAATACCCATGCGATNACACATTGTTATGATGCTCGGATTCGATCAACTTCTTCCATGATCACCTCGACCGTTGAGGGAATAGATGGTGATGTGTAAGNTCGGAGATTTGTTGAGTGAAGGGGATTGTTGGATAGNCTNTATNCCGTCCCATTCTTCGAAGTCACCATCTNGCAAGTCAACTATGANTGTAAGAGTTGACAGACAAACTGGACTGGACATGGACAACATNACAATTTANTGACNATACAAAGTATATGCTGTGAACAATCNTTTATANATCATTGGCTGTGCACAAGTCTATCAAACCTGACATGGACAGTGGCAGGAACTTTCTACCTATTGTGGGTCGCTCTTGCGCACACATACACTTATAAGATATACCATCATATCATGGTAAATTGTACTCATGATACGTAGTTTGAAAAAGTAGGTTAAGACCAGGTTTTGCAGACGTTTCTTAGTCAATTGGATATTGAAATCTACTTGTTGAAGCANAAAATGAACGGTCTGAAAAGTACTCGAGTAGTNTGAAGAAATGAGTTAGACTTTACTTTGTANACATCTGTTAGTCAATNGTATACTGTATCTANAAGCTGCTGNCGATTACTCCTGATATGTATCAAACAAAAATATTTTTATTTTTATTCAATTGTATATATGAGCATTCGNATCACAAGATGAATCTCCGTAACAAAGGAATAATGACTATTATTACTTCAAAAACGTGATGCTTTTTGCGATATCCTCAAGTAGGTTTTGCCTACTTTCACAACTTCAGAAGGCCTGACTTCAGAGTCAGTTTTAGAACCTGCCTGAATTGACTTGAAAAANTTAGAAATGACTTCGNGACTTGATTAAAAATTTGCAATGACTTGAAGATAGTGACCTGATCCCAACTCAACCTCGTACTATGAAGTATCCACCGTTATTTGATACTGCGAGACCACCTCCGATCACAATGTTCATCACGTAGGCACACTGGTACATCAGTTTCGTCTGAATATTAAGCCATGCTACTGGTATTGGCCAAAACCTGTACAGTATGCACACATTTCACGTGCAAAATAGGTCTCGATAAAAAACTTTTCACTACGTTAACGCCAGTTCCTGAAGAAAGATTGCTGGCGAACCGTTTGTTTACATCGATTTCATTCCTGTAGTGAAGCATGACTCGCGACGCGCTCAAACGCAGAGCTCACTGGAGTTTCCAATCATTGTATATATATCATTGGTTTCATATATATCGTACAATGCGTTTACGCGGTTCAGAATGACTTATGGCAATGAAAAATAGCAAAAATGCTCTATTAATCATTGAGCACGGTTCAAGAACTATGATTTTCCTGTACTTGCACAAGTTACAAACGCGCTATCGTAAATTAGTATATACTACTAAAATACAAACTCGGACGAAATCATGAATGCGTAGGACTTACCTTAAACATATATTGTGTACAAACAACTTTTTACAAGAACTATAAAATTCCACTCCAAGCGCTGCGGCTTAGCTCAAGCGAACAAGTATTTCGGACTTTAGGAGTCAAATTGTCTTTCTTATGCTAAATTAACATAGGGAGAATTAATCAGAAAATTTTGTAGAGTATACCGTACGCATCGATACATTGAGTGAAATGGGCTTCCTCAAATTAAAACGGGTAGAATAAATCGAAACAATTTGCAGAGTCCCGTAGGCTTCATGACATAGCTCAGGCTGAGATCATAGCCTAATAACGAGGGCTTCGAGTGGGATGTTATAGGAAGCAAGAAGAATCGTTGTAAAAGTGTTCAAACCAGGGTTATGCTTGTATAACCTTGACGAGTGCTATTCGGTATGGAACAACATCAAATTTAGCATACTAAAAAAGATCTACTTGACAAAAATTTTCATTTCGTTATGTCCATTAGAGTCGTGTTCATGCGACGAATTTGCCCGACTTGCTTGCATGAGTTGCAAGCTACATAATAATGAATACTCCGCAATGTAAAATTAGTATACACCATACAAAATCCGGATTGTTAAAGTCTTTAGTGTAGCGGCATAGTGCAGTGAAAATTGGAGCTACTGTATATTAGTTGTCGCCTATATTTAAATTCGGTGTGCTAATGCGTTCCAACCACGCTTGATTTCAGCTGGCGATATTACAGCCACACAGGAAGTTGCTCGAGCTAACAGCGACTCAGAGCTCATTTAGATTCCTAAGCTACATTAAAATTAGTACCCGAGTATTTGCTGCAATTATACTGCCAGATAGTTATAGCCATAGGGTTTCGACGGTGACGTACCTGTATAATGCACATTTTGGAGATATTAAGTAAAGCAATGATCTCAGATAAATCCATTAAATTAAGGTAGATGTAGCTATTTACGAATAAAAGTTAGTATTCTAGGTCTATATTTCTGTTTAATACTGAAAATGTTATGAAGTTGAAGCAATCTGAAATCATCAACACTTTAGTATTGGCTACATATACGCGAAAAGCTACTTTAGTATTCTGAGATTAGTTTTACTTTTCAACTAACTTGTTGTCCGTCGTTATATTCATTAGACTCGCTTTCATGCGGCTAATTTGTATCGATCATTAAAACGTTAGGGATCGCGTACCTGCAGCGAAGGTGATTGTTTAATTATAGCGCGGCGGCCATAAGCAAGGTAGCTCGACAAGGTGCTTGGTTCGACTCTGAAACGCTTCTTAATGATCTCAGATAAATCCATTAAATTAAGGTAAAGTAGCTATCTACGAATAAAAGTTTGTATTCTATATTTCTGTTTAATACTGAAAATGTCTTGAAGTTGAAGCAATCTGAAATCATAAACACTTTAGTATTAGGTACATATACGCGAAAAGCTACTTTAGTATTCTGATGGAGTGCAAATACTTGTTTACTTATCAACTTTGAAGGCTGAAAGTTAACATTCTAGGTCTATACTTCTGCTACTTTTGTATTCTGATGGAGTGCAAGTAGTGGTGTAATGGTTATGCGTCCGGCTTCTCGAGCGGTAGGTCGTGGGTTCGATCCCCGGCCGGGTCATACCAAAGACTCGAAAAATGGTATCCGCAGCTATCCTGCTAGGCGCTCAGCAATCACGGATAGCATGGAGGAGAAAAAAACGGCGGCGCAGACTAGATGACCTCATGGGGCCGTATCGCAACTCCGTCGCCAAAGCATCTCGATGGTGCAGGCGAGAAAGAATATCATATCTCTCTCTCTCTCTGTTTACTTATCAACTTTGAAGGCTGGCGCAGTTTGTGGTGTGATACTTTCACGTTATTTAAAACTCGATACTCGAAACTTGTTGCTTGTATGAGTTATCGCTGGTGTGTAAAGGGTTAGGAACGATTTTTAATGTACCCAGCAAACACCCGATGTCCAGTTGACTTCCTGCGGAAATGACGCAGGACGCCCAGTGTTACTTCCCTGGAGTGGATTTGTCGACTACTAGAAGCGTCCTAAACACTTCCTGAGTTGGTCTACTATGGACGTGAAGCGACTCCATATGGACTCATTGGATCTGCTGTGAACGTGACGTGACTCCCTATGGATGCGTCAGACCTACTGTGGACGCGACGTGACTACCTATGGATATGTCATTTACCTCCTGTTCTATTCCTCAGGATTACCATATCAGGACTCCCCTCCTAACCTGGTGCAATTACATGGAATTCAACATCATATGAACTAACGAACTGTTTATATTGGGTTACTGTAAAACGACAATTGCAAAATACAAGTACAACATTAACTAATGAACTATTACTGGTAAACAAAGTTCAGGCTTACGTGAAAAATCGATCAGGAAGTCACTACGAATAAATGTGACAGTGGAAATTTGCATGTAACAGCAAGTTCTAAGTCAATTTTATATTACCATTACAAACATTTCAACTGAAGTGCATCATGAAATTAGAAATAAACGTGTCACATGACTTTGAAAAAGTACAACTGCTAATACAACTAAAACAGGGAAAAGCATGGAGCAATCATAAGTAAAATTTACATTGCATATTATAAAACGATGCATCATTTGCACCGCATCATGTTAAGAGCGCGAGTGCGTATTCGCAATAAACTTGGTTGCAACAACAGTTTTCTTCTTGGTCTTTGTTTTGCCTGAAACATATACAACAATGTCAGCAAATCATTTGTAGAGTCACTCTGCTGACATAGCACATGAAATTTGCGTCAGAGCTGCTGCAATTTCTATTCCCTCATGCATTAATTGTGATCCGCTACTTCTACTTGTGCTGAGTGATAATTTATGACGATACTACAATGTCTACTCGAGTACGGGAGCTTCTGACGTTGTGATACAGAGTATGAAACCCGTCAATCAAATTATATTGTGGAAACACCTCAAGTACATACTTCAGTACTTTCCAGAACTTCTACTTTACCTAAAATAGTTTTGATAAGCCATGTATATCGCTGCTTGAGTGCTTGAACCC
>ATSW01124185.1:0-15024 GCA_000444245.1 Botryllus schlosseri | reverse complement strand
TATAAAAATAATGCAATAATAATAATTTTTGATAAATTAAAAATTTTCAAATTGTAGGAACTCCGTGACTACCGGTTGAAATGGATTCAAATTTGATCTGCATCTTTTTTAGACAAACTGACGACATTATGCTACAATGCTGAGGTACAGGTCTTGACTTTTTTAACGTCACCAAATGTAGGCTATCAACTGGAGCATTCAAATGCTTTAATAACCCCATAAAATCAATATCATTTGTCGCTTTACCAACAACTGCAACGACTTGTACGGGATTATAAGCTTACGCCTCAATTCTCTAGGCCATACCGGACAATATATTCGGCGTCTGGCTCTTGCTAAATTGATATTGAGAAGAATGTAAAACGGGTTTCTATACTTGCTACCGACATTACCCCATAAACAACGTATACAGTATAGCCAACACCCCAATCACACGGATTTTGTTTTTATGATACAATAAACATATCAAATCAAGATGGAACCCGTACGACTACTAGATTTTTTACATTAACCAACGATGCATTCTTTATATCAATTTCATTGATTGGTAGAATAAGCATCATTTGCTGACTACCTACATGTAGCATATATTTCATTTTTGATGTTGTGTGATTGCGGGTCCAGCTCACAGCAGAGAGTCACTAAATAATCACAAACGTAAAGCTGAATATTTCGAGAAAACTTTTGTAACAAAGCAAGTAAAATTTTTGAGATTGGCAAGGTGCATGCTCTATTAGCGTTGATTCTCTTTTATGCTACCAGCGATATGCATGTAGAGTGGTCCGAAGTTGATATGCAAAGAATTTAAACCAAAGATGTTATAATGCCGTGAAAACTTGTAATGTACGAAAAAAGTTCACAGTGCAGAACCTACCAAAGGCCTTTTGTGAACGTGAACCTTTAAATTTCCGAGTTTCACACACGGAACGTGAACGTTAATGTCACGTTCACACCATCCCTACTATTTTCCCTTTGAGATGGTGCCATGAGGTCGAAAAGTTTGACAACCATTGAATTATACTAATTAGAGCAGAATGCCAGTAATCTAATTCTAATCTAATTTGTGAAATGTTTCTACGCTCTAATTACGAATTTAATCTAATTTATGGTTTTCCTGACAATGCTACACGAAAACTGTATTATGCGAAATGAGACACGCATTGCGTACTGACATTTATCATTCTCATGTCTCTAATTTGGATATGAACTGAACTACTATAGCCTATATGTTCGTTATATTCATTTCTAAACCGAACGCGGAATTTAGTTCAATAGTTAGACGTCTTTTTGCGTACTGTAATTACGATCTAATTTTTTTTTTAAATGTGCAGCTATTGTTCTAATTTTGATCTATTTGAGAAAAGCTGAAAATTTTCTGGCTGTCAAAATCTGCGAGGTATATCGCTGATACGTTACAACATATTACAGGCAATTTAAGCATGCGCTCTGTGGATGTTGCGACAATTGCGGGGTTTGTATACTGACCTTCTTTTGTCCATGTTACACCTTTGGCAAGACCGCCGGAGAAGTCGGGTCCAGCTGCGTCGGTTGCGGATTGGGGTACTTATTTCTTCCATGCATTCTCGGTGGGGTGATTCGTGGAAAAGTACGGGCCGAGAAAGGGATTAATGGGAGCGTGATAGGTGACTTCTGCACGCACTGCTGGTGCGCGTTTTGCGCGATCGTTCAGGACCACAATGAGATAGTACCAGGAGCGATGGGCGAATCGATGGCGCGCGAATAGAGAAGATTGATGCAACCGAACGAAGATTGAAATCCCACAAGTTCCATATAATTATATTAGCACGCATTTAAATTTTTATATTACATTGGAGGGTGGAGACTTCTCAAATTATTGTGCTGAGCACCAATTGGTAACAACAATGTTCTAACAGCAAGCAGCAATGCATATTCAATTCCTAGGACACCAGTGGCAGGCAACTACTATCATATTTCAAGAGTAGATACTGGGGCAGCTAGAGATAGTTTCTGAAATTAAACTTGTTCTATGATTAAATTGTCTGATTCATAAGACACTTTTCACCAAATTAAGGTCATTTACGCGGTCAATATATATGCAATGCTGTGACAATAGAAAATTCAGACTAATATTTGAAATAATAGTATTTCGTTAAATTCAAGATGGCACTAATATTTAAAAGAGACAATGTCATCGATACAAGCACATTTAAGAGGCGTGGACTTCAAGTCAGCTGCAGTCTTGATGGCGTAGGCCTAATGATGGTGCATGTATAACAAATAGCAGTCGATCAATAACAGAGAACAACAAAAAAAGAGAACGCGGACCGGTAAAACTTCAAAACACGTCTTGTGGCGAGATAGAGTAGTGTAGTGGTTTAATCCACTGCTGCAACACCGATGGCATTGCGGGTTCGAGTCCGACCGAGGTCGACTCCAGAATTCATATCTAAGTGTTGGAGGTTTATATAAGCTCCTCCTCGCCATACCATCCGGGTAAGCGGTGTCTTTTAAACGCCTAGAAGTGGGCCGTGCTACAAGTAGTCAGCTACGCAATAAAAATAAAAAGAATTTGCCTAGTGTAAAGGACCATAGTAGTCGACAAACACCATAAATACCACCAACAACAACGTCTTGTGGACCGGTGAATCTTCACAAATCAAAAATACCCTAAATTGAATTATGATAATTGTGTGCAGTTCAAATGTAATATTTCAAACTTCATTCAATACTGCTTTTTTATGCTAGATATTGATTGTCGTTCAAATGGCATATCAAAAGGCGAAGCTCGCAGAATTTTGTTTAAAAATCTCTGTAGCTTTTACATATAACTTGTCCCAACCGAATTCTAAGCTACTATTAAACAGTTTTGTACAACACTTGCACCATTGTTACGTACGACCAAAATATACCACGAGCTCTGTATTACGACAGTAAAAATTTGATGTTTTAATTCTGCATTCGATTGACAAGCCTCCAACTCCTAGTATTTTTTGGAATTGAGGTATAAAACTCTAATATATTCAGAGGACCGTTAAGAAATGTTCCGCAGACGAACGGTTAAGAACCACTGCCTATTACGTCAAAACATTATATTACAAGCTTTCCTAGAAGTAGTGCTTCTTACAAGTGTTCCACCTTTACATGTAGAATCACCCCAGGATCGAGTTGGGATAGAGACGATACCATAAATAATGAATAACATTATGGTGCCATATTTCTCATTTGTTACGGGTTCCTCAATGAAATGGTGACGGACTATATTCCAGGGTTGTAACCAAGTCACAAGGCTCCGAGTCACAAGTCAATATCAGTTTTATAGTTTTGACTCAAGTCAAGTCGAGTCATTTTCAATTCACCACCGAGTCAAGTCCGAGTCAAAGTCATCGATCAGAGGTTCGAGTCCGAGTTATGGTATTATGACTCGAGTCCGAGTCCAAGTCATTGTTTCGACTGCTCAGTTTCCAGTTAAAGTCTTGTTAAACCTACTTTTATAACTGTGTTTGGTGATATCAAATGGTTCGCATTATAAGATACTAAGTTTCCTCAATTTTAGCAGTTTCTGGTCGCATTTTCAAGTACTAGTACCAATAGACGAAATACCAATAGGGTGGTTGCGTTACTATTCTTTGAAATTACAATGAAATTTCAGTCTTGGCCGTCTGAGTCTCGGGTCAGGCGCAATTACTCGAGTTCAAGTCGAGTCAATGCACAGATTGACTTGAGTCGAGTTGAGTCATTTTCGTATTTTGAGAAAAGGACTCGAGTCGGACTCGAGTCGAGTCATGACTCGAGTCATTACAACCCTGCAATAATCACTTTCTGAAGTGACGGTCTACTTATGGAAGTGTATCTAGCTTCACGGCAATTTTTATTATTGGACGAAATCGGAGATTGCCACTATTCTTCAAAATGTATCTGATCGTGAGTTCTGAGTGATAGTGTCTATATTCCCCTATAAAACGGAATGCTCCTGATGGGCCAATGTCGTCGACTTTGAAAGGTGTCACATCAGTCTCCTGGTAGTGGACTCGCGTCATTTTACAGTATGACGAATATCTTGACATCGATAATGATGGCCGGTCTTGCAACGATCAGATGATAACGTTGCGTTCAGAAAAACGATTGGTTTCATTAGGAACAGCAGTGGATGGATGTGGATGTGCGAAGGAGCTGTAAGGTTATCGAGTTGACAGCACCATTATTCTATCCACTCGATCTGAAAGTGCCCGAAATACAAACATGGTCTGACACGGCCAGCAATTAAACCCCAATCGCACCGACCTAGAAGGATACTTTGCTATCTTGTCGGTACCAGTGTACAGGGCCGTAACAGCCGCACCCTAAACCCCCCAATTGGGGGGGGGGCGAGCTCGAAGGGGGCCAAATTATTTTGTGAATTAGCATAAATTTTAGAGTATTTTTTTTAAATGTATACAACTTTTTTGAAATATTTTCGCGCTACGAGCGGTTTCACGTTGCCAAATATCTTGATTATTGGGTACTGTTGTACTCTTTCTCCAAGAAAAATTACGCAAGATTTATAGAAATGGGCATATCGGCGTTGGCCATTACCGCGCCACGACGCACCAAGACATATAAAGTTTTACGCCATGTAACATGCGACTCCAAGAAGTGTGCCAGAACGATTGGCAGCGACACATCTTGGCCGAAAAGGACTGCCCTTATGCTGACCGAAAACTTCGTTATATATAAAAAAACAAATACATATAGGTTTAATTGTCCATAGGCGCTTAAATGACCGGTGCCGAATGTCCCTGTCTAGGCAATCTGAACCTGACAAGACATAAATACCATCCCACAGGGAAAAATTATATTGCAATTAGTAATATACCAACATGCAATGGAATCACAATACTGAGGATACGTCGCGCTGCCAATACACACAGGCAACATTACGGAATGCCATCTAGGGGAGATGTGGTACCCATGGATCAAAAATTGCAAAATGATCTCTGGCCCTCAAATCTTCAGCCGAGAATAGCAAATCTTTTGCTTTCTCAACACTTCGATACAAGCTCTACCTATCGCGGACATTTACATGAATATCCGCCTTTTCAAAAAATATTTATAAACGTTTAAAATTTGTTGCTCGAACGTGTCATCGGTCCCTACCCGGTGGGTCCAAAGGAACACGACCATGGGACCTATGAGACATACGCTCAAAAACTCAAACTTCTTAACTTGTTTTGTTGTGTACTATAAGCTAAACTTACAGCAAGTTAATGAAGAATGTTTCGTCGCGACCTTCAAGAATAAAATAGATTATATCAATTCAAATGTTGGCATAAAATCATGTTTTGATTTACGCATAAACTTACAAAATTAATTCCACATACATATTACCCGCAAATCGACATTTTGACTTTCAAATACCTCGTAATAGCGATAAAACACCACAGGTAACTATGATTTACAGTCTATATATATGTAGGCGAGTTTCTGTTGGTAAGTGATTAGTTGTTCCATCTATTTTGCTTGATTTGGCTATGGTACCATAGGTCCCCCACCCCATAAATATTGTAATTGACTTGAAAATAGTCCACTCGTGGATGGTATTGATTAAAAAAATATGTGTCATTATATACCCTGATACAAGCCCTACACTTCACATCAAAAATTATGGCAGGTTTGTTAGTCTGAAAGGTGATATAGAAAAATGCAAAGGGCGATCCAAATTTACTTTACACCGCCTAAAACGTAAATCATTCGTCACAGACCCCATAACTCACGCAGGTCGAATTTTTTTGCATGTGAGGAAAGATTCTGTCAGCATGTAATTATAGACAAATTCACGGAGTGCAATCATGGAATTATCATGGAGAATTTTTCAAGTATTTCCGGTCCCAGTGATCCATCGGTACCACATCTCCCCTACTTGAAATGGTGGGGCTCCGTTATGGTGGCTCGACGTCCAGGACAATGCCAAAGGAGTAAAAAACATCACTATTCAGTACCAGATAGCCGTGAAACACTAGCAGATTTTCAATGTCTGTACGCCGATTACGTATTGTATCTTTTTACACAGCTTGATTCTCGTACTCTCAACGCAGTTTAGTACCTTGTTTCTAACTTTCTGTAATCGTTGCTGCTGTCCACTATAACGTAATCCATAGAGCCTGTATGCTGAACAGTTGGAGATGGAAATTGTAACACTGCAAAATGACCTCCGCATCATAGCCCACCAGGCTGCACCAAACTTTTAATTCCTTGTTAATACCGAAAAGTACAGTGGTGTATGCGCAGCAGCTATGAAGGTTGCAAGCAGGTTTGCTTCAACTTATCGTTGTGAACCAGCCTCTTCTGACATGCACTTCATCAAAAACAAACACAGAACACACCTCACCGATGCATATCTGGAAGAATCACTCACAGTTGCAGTGTCAAGTTACATATCAGGGTACAGTGCACTAGTCGATAGCATGCAATGCCTGGCTTTCTACGGAATGATATAGGAACAGATAACATGATGTCCACTGTCCATTCCAAAGTGTGACATAATTTATTTGAAATTTGAATTGACTGTTGTCGCATAATTTATACAAACATGGTGCGAAGTAATTATGGTTTCTTTAAAATGTTTGTGGCTAGCAAGTCGAATTAGGATGTTTTGATTTTACAAGACTGTCTTAGAAGTCTTCCCACAATGTGATTACAGCCCAGTGCTATGAATATAAAAGTGGAAATTCAGTCTGGTACGGGTAAATGGCGGGAGTGAATGGTATCTCGCCGCTTTAATCCGTACCCAAGAAGTAGCTCTTGGTTACAAAAAGGTTGGTGACCCCTGATCTAGTTACTACTGCCGAAAAAAAGCATTTCATAGAGCATAAATGTCTGTGCAGCATTTTCAATCGCAGGCAACAACTGGGGCTTGGGGCAATCCGAGCACTCGAATCCAAATCGAGAATCAATTGTAATCATTGGAGTCAAAAAATGAGAGACTCCTTTCCACTAATTTATCAACAACAATTATAGTGTCGATAATATTTACCTTCATGAAAGCCTTAAAATATCGATTGGTCGCATCACAGCCTGCAACACATGAAGCAGGCTACTCACACGTCACGTAAAGTAAGCATATTTTGAGATCCGTTAAGTAGGACACTTTTTACAGGCTGCAAAAGATAATACAGCGGACAAGAAGACGGGTAATTTTCAAATTATTACCGCCAATGTCATTGCGTTGACTAGAAAGTGTTGTTTTTTCTACTTAACTGCCGAAATGCCGGTTTATATCTTATATTAGACGAGTTGACTAAAAAAAGCCGTCTTTCGAACTCGACTCTCTAAATACCCGTCACTCGCACTTTGGGCCCGCATTGCGCGTAATTATTTGTCTTTTTTTGTATTTTAAGCTAATGAAGAGGTGGACCATTCTAAAAAGGATGACATTTGGGCGAAGGGAGGACATTTCTTGAAAATGGAGGCCAAATCCTACTTAAGGAAGACGTGCGGTAACCTCAACTTTAGACCAAATGACGCTCATGTGAAGTCCTGATCATCCAAAAGCATTGTCTTTAAGTGCAATGAAATAGGAATGATCGAAAAAAATACCAAGTAATCTGTAATACTGGCCTCATTTTCTTTGTAGTCGTATAAAAGGTAAACATCTAACTAGCTACTTCACCCATACTAATACGACTCGGATGCTCGATTGTGCCCAACACTAGTAATAGCCGCAACACTATAAAACTCGCTGACTAGAAAATGTAACTTTTAGGATGTAGCACCAGATATCGTCAACCGACTCATATCATTGCAACCGATATGCGGGTTGAATTCTTTGGCGCAAAAGTTTTCGGAAAAGGTCGAACTAGCAAAATTATTTTGGAGCGAGTCCTCTGCATGTGGGATACTCGGCGTTAATGAGCCGTTGGCCTGCTTGCTTTGTTCTATCTGATCCTTGCGGATTAGACTCTGAACGTGCGAAATATAATTGAATCAACTTTTACAGGTACCAACATAGTTACGAAACATCAATATGCACATGGTATAGGCCTACTTATAACACTGGTCAACAAAATAAAACAATAAAAACTTTGCAGAACATCTAGGAGTCGTTTTGGGGGTTTTCAAGGTTGCTGATTACAAATATCACATTAGTTTTGCCAGATTGCCTCTAGTTTAGAAAATACTCATACCCCTAAAAAAAGCCCAAAATAACTGTATTTTCCCTTGAGTATTTCACTTGGTAGGAGGTAAATAGTAGATTTTCTATTTCCATATTGCGCATGAATTGACTGTGAGGTAATTGACTATGAGGTACTCCCCATGTTGTTCTCGGTTATTCAATCAATATTAACCTAACATGATGCGAGATCTTTGTTTGTCAAAAAAGCAGTTTGTAAAGCCAAAAAATTATACTGTTGCCCAACGGAATTATATTTTCTCCTCTACCAATTGGTCATTCTACCTATATGAAAGAGGACAATAAAGCTATCGAATTTCTCCTTGAAAATCGTTATCGTTATATTGTCTTCCAATATGAGTAATGTGTTCAAGCTTAGCAAAATGAATGTAATCGTGAGAGATCTTGATTACTTTTCCGTTGTAATCGTAATCGTAATCGCGTCGCTCAGAAGTAATCGCAATCGTAATCGATTACATTCATGAAGTAATCACAAGGGTGAGTTTTTGCAACTTCTGCAAATTTTTTTTACAGCCTCCGACAACTTTCTAGATACTCAGAATCGATGTACTATGATGCTTTAAGCTGTTTGAAGAGATTTTATAGTGCGACTTTTTGCAACTCTTCCCTATTTTCCATATCAATTTTCACTGCAACTTTTGTCAAATATTGCATAAAAACATAAAGGAGTGATTTAAAAACATGTTATAAACTATTTCTAGAATGGTTCTATTCTCTTTGAGTTGCATAACAATGAGCTATATGATGGATTAGCCGCACCTCACTATCTATGAGACAATGGCTTGCAAGCAAGAAATTTAACTGCCGCTGCCAAGCACGACCGTGCCCGAACAATATGTAAATAGATCACATCATTGATTCTGTCATTTAAATTTGAGATAGTTTCCCATTTCACGAACGCCCAGGCGACACCACCGAAAATTATCGATTATCCGATCAAGATAGCGTAATGGTAAAGCGGCCGGCTTGTTGATCGGTAGGTCGTGGGTTCGACCCCCGGCCGGATCAGACCAAAGACTTAATTATAATAACACTGGCGTCCATGTCTTCCCCGCTTGGCGCTCAGGCATTACTGGGATAGCATGGAGGGGTGGTGCAAGACTTAGAACGCCCTACAAGGCTATATCTGTACATTCCTTGTCCAGCGGCATAGGCACATCATGCACTCATGGTATGCATATGCACAGATCGTAAGTATGTGTATCATGAGTCGGTGTATATGCCGCGAAAACATCAAGGACAAAAATAAACTACGTCCTTTACTTTCCTTTCCTTCGTTACATTTTCACTGGGTCATCTTTTTCACGCTACTGATTTTGTTAAAGTCGCCAAGTGTGAGTTTTTCTGCAACTGCTTGGGTCAAGTTTGTGGACCCAGGGGGTTTGCGGTGCGTTATTTGACTGGTTTTAGAAGAAGAAGGTTATCGCTATGCTGTTTGGCTTTTTCGGGGGAAATTATTCCTGCATTGCGTAATTTACTTGCCGTGTACCGGGAGAAATGTAATTTTGGCAACGGAACCTTTCGAGTATCTCATACCCTACTAATTCAACAAAAATTATAAATGCAACTTTTTACTGCAACTTTTGTAAAAATTGAGTGCAACTTTCTCGCGATTTTAGTGCAACAAAAACTTGCCCTAATAACCACCCCATGTCTGCTCTGCGCCATATAACTATGGGGTAAGGTACCAAGAAACGACAAATTGGGAGCGACACAATATATCGAGGAGAATATATAGGTAATCACGTAATGATTGGTTAGCTAAATGTGAAGGACGAGACAACAGAATACAAGAATTCACCACAATCTCCCCACCTAAAAATGAAATCGCATGATACGTACAAGGAATTGACAATCGGCTCAGTAGCGAAAACGATCGGGAGCTTTACAAATTCGAGTCGATCTGCGTGAAGGCGGACTATCATTATGTTTAGACGTCTGCGGGCTGTCTTTCTCAAATGCGACTTCTGGAACGGTAGCAGCTATTCGCTGCTCACGGGGATCGGTCTCGCCAGGTTCAACATGTTCCGATCAGGCTTTCGACTCGATGTCATCGCGGTTCCTCGGTTAGAGGGCTAAATCTTTCACCTTTCGATTCCATACCATTGCGATAACGGAGCCATACTTCGAACTTGCGTCCAGAAAATCCACGGGCTCACACAAGGCCTCGTCTTTGTTTCTGACGCGCTTTCATAGCAGAATAGTACCTCTGTGAACTAGCCAATCTGGTAAAGATTGGCCGAACGCCGACTTACGAGGGAAAGCGAAAAACCTTCCGTGCGAAGTAACGTTAGTTGCAGTGCACAGCAGTGAACGAACAGAATGAAGATCATTAGGAAGTACCATTTCCCAGTCATCTTCGCGCAGATTTTGCGATGCCAGTTGAAGCTTTACAGTTCTCCATATTTTTGATTCACTCTTTCGCATTGAGAGTTTCCCGACGGGTGATAAGGCGCTGAATGGCTGCTCGCAATTCCCCTATTTGCAAGAAGGATCTTCACTTCTCTGGAAAGAAATGACATCCCTCGGTCACTATCGATAAAGTTAGGAGCCGCGACAAGTGAGAACAGCTGAGATTACTGGTTTCGAAGACCTATCCCTACACGGGTATAGGCATACGGAAAACGACTTAACTAGTCAATGATTAGATACTTATTTCTGCCCGCGACAGGGCCTTTGAGGTCCTCACTCAATTCAATCCATTGGTTTCGTAGCTCTAATCAACGAGTACTCCTCCATCGGCCGGATTCTGGCACGGCGGGATTCTGACACACTCCGTGCACGATCAACATTCGGTTTCGATCAATCGCCAAAGGCAGATTTTTGACCCTGACGCAATGCATCACCTCCAAACTACCGGGGGTGTGTTAAATTGACATGCGCGTCCCGTAATGCTGAAATAGAATGAACATAAATATCATTGATACAGCATCAGCAGCCAAAATTATGTATTCCAGGACGATGCTTCGACGTCATTTTTCGCTTGTGTCGTACGCTCAGACGTGCTGATGCACTGTATATGATATGCTGACCCGTCATGGCGAGTTGAAGTCAATTTTCCGCAACTTTCTGCTGCTATGAGCGTTTTTACTTCTGGAACCGACCGCTCAACTGGATCTTCAATGCCGTCTGCATGGATGCAGTCATTCTTACTAATTCGCCAACCGTTTCATTTTGTCCAACTCCTATGTGGGTAGGAATCCAGGGCCGTAAATATCGCACCTCAAACCTCCCAATTGGGAGGGACGAGCTCGAAGGAGGCCTTAAATTATTTCGTAAATTACCATAAATTATGGAGTATTCCTTAGATAGTTATAAAACTTTTTCAAATTTTCTTCGCGCAATGCGCCATCGATTGTAATTCTCTCTTGTTATTAACATGGGTAGGCTACCGCTAAAAAACGCATATGGCATTTCGGCGTCAGCCATTATCGCGTTACGACACATCAACGACTTAATAATGACGTTTAGACTGAAATGCGACTCTGCGAAGTGTGCTGCCAAAAAGCCTGGCGGTGAGGAAGACTTGACCCAAAAGGACCGCTTCATGTTGGCCTAAACCGATGTCAAATTTACCATTGTCATAGGCGCCTAATATTCTTGTCCGGCAATATGAGCCCCACATTCAAAATGCGACCTGTTAGAGAAAAATTATTGCCCCGTGAAGAAATATAATATTGAGTCGTGTGCGTTGCACGGAAGAAGTTCTTTGGGTTTGGTACGTTTGAGCGATTCCGAAATCTTTCGACTATATAGCAGACGGAGGTGACGAAATAACAACACACGACGAAGTAATTGATAACAGCGGATCCGCCCGCAGATGTATATGTATTATTTACGGGCTCTAAATTTTAAAAGACACCAATTAAAAATTTGACATCATTATATAACTGATTGGTGGTACAGAACTTGAACACGGCTGTTAACAGTAAATTCATATTTATTGACTCGAAGAACTTTTCGCGTGCCTCTTATCAAGAGCAACCGGCGCGATAAAGGATACAGAACAGAGATGGATTTAAAACCAAATGCCGAATTGTGACGCAATAATGCAAATTTATAAATAACATGAACGGAAATTTAGCCATAGCAACAATGCAGCGTGTGTAGCAACAAGCAACTTGAAAAAGTAGTGCACGTGAGAAATAACATACAAATACAAATACAATGAGACAATGCAGCAACACGGAAGAAAAATTGAACAAAAACACGGACCAACAGCTAAGCAACGACAACTAGGGTGAGATTTTAAGATTATACAAAAATTCTTTCTGGCGACGAAGGACCTGGTTGTTTAATTTGATGAAAGTGGATTCCAAAGCAGTTAAATGAAACATAGATCTACCCTCAAAGTGAGCGACAGTGTGATGCCTTTTTCGATACGTTAAGTTCAATGCATCAATCCCTCAAATTCACATTAGATGAAGAACAAAATAGTTCCATACCATTTCTTGATGTTTTGGTAGAAAAAACGGGTCACCAATTCATCAGGGGCAACTCTAAACGGCGGACCGCGGAACAGGGGAACATGTAATACTAAACGGCGGACCGAGCGGAACTGCGGACCGAGCGGACCATAGCAAAATAGCTCAATACTAAACGGCGGAACGAGCGGACCGCGGAACTAGCGGAACTTGCAATACTAAACGGCGGAACTGCGGACCGAGTGGACTACTACAAAGACCACAACGTAAACAGCGGACCACGGATATGACGCAACTCGCAAATGTCGCAATACTCCTAATTTCTGAAAGGGTACCTTTCATTTTGGCAATAACGACCATACCGAACATAAGGACATCTTGTCTAGGGTAACTACGGGGTGTCTTCAAGTGTGGCAACGTAGTACCAACACATAGTACTACATGTTCCGCTGTTCCGCGGTACGCCGTTTAGTATTGAGCTATTTTGTTATGGTCTGCTCGGTCCGCAGTTCCGTTTGGTCCGCCGTTTAGTATCGCAAGTTACGCTAGTTCCGCAATCCGCTCGTTCCGCCGTTTAGAGTTGCCCCCACATCAGGTTATCGGAAGCCTGCATTCACCGGTCATTACGTTACGTGGAGCTCCTTTTGCCTGAAAAAGCGTAAATTAAATTTGATCTCCACCCATGTGCATCGAGCAGTTATGATTTGCTGTAAAGAAAAATTGCCCGCAGAATTAGATTGGATTATATCCATTCTGTACAAAAATGGATATCCCGATTGCATCATTGACTCTGCCATTGCGAAGAAAATGCGCAAATTCAGACAACCTACAGTTTTCGGCCCTAACAAATGCCCGGTGTACATACATCTTCCTTGGCTTGACTCTGTTTCTAATAGATTCACCAAATTAATCAGATCATGCGTCGAATCGTGATACAATACTGTTAATGCGAGGATTGTATACACAACGAAACAAATTTTGCCNAACACNCGAAAGNATNTGCTGCCTGCTTTTCATCAAAGTATGGNNATATATGAATACAAATGCCACTGTGACAGTCGGTACGTGGGACGCACATCCCAACGCTTGCTAGAACGTATCAAACAGCANGTTCCTAAGAGGATAAGATCGGCATCGCANNCNCCTGATTCTGAAANTGTCACTCAGNAATGCAAACACGCNTCAAAATCCCAATCGTACAGCCANGTGNTGGCANGCAGTTCTTCAATTGGCCANCATTTGATCGACAACCCGTCNTGCGCCTTGAACTATTCAGACGACATGTTTTCAGTTTTATCCAAGGGTAGATCNATGTTTCATTTAACTGCTTTGAAATCCACTTTCATCAAACTAAACAACCCGGTCCTATGTCGCCAGAAAGAATATTTGAATAATCTTGAAATCTCACCCTAATTGTCGTTGCTTAGCTGTTCGTCCGTGTTTTTGTTTAATTTTTCCTCTGTGTTACTGCATTGTCTCATTGTATTTGTATTTGTATGTTATTCCTCACGCGCTCTACTTTTCAAGTTGCTTGTTGCTATATACGCCGCATTGTTGCTATGGCTGAATTTCCATTCATGTTATTTATAAATTTGCATTATTGAGTCACAATTCGCTATTTGGTTTTAAATCCATATCTGTTCTGTATCCTTTATCGTGCCGGTTGCTCTTGATAAGAGGCACTCGAAAAGTTCTTCGAGTCAATAAATATGAATTTACTGTTAAAAGACATTATTATATGCGATTCCAATTTCATTGACCGAATTCAGCCATGAATTCGATTTCTTTTCGTACTTCGCGCGACTAGACAACACCAGTACCCTATCCACCGTAAACAAGGACACTATCGTTGTGATAACGTACGCCACCGCAAAGGGGGTTTGGTGGGCTTCGAGCCCCAGAAATTTGGTTTATCACCCTATGGGGGCCAAAGATCAGCGCTTTTGGGGGCTGACGAAGTGCTTTTACTGTCCTGCTAACATTCTTAGTTCCGAATAACTTAATTTTCACACCGGGCGCATCAGACGAAGTACCTTTGATCTGTGAATTCTGGTGTAAACTGATTATAACTATTCCCAATCCTTTCGACACCTTCCTATCTTTTCATTGTATTCCAGTGTTGTGGTCTTTTGAAATGATGAAATTGTTGATAAAATTGATACTGTATTCTAGTGTCAACTGATTACAATGTTATGAAAATTAAAAGTTTATTACACGGACACCAGACACCAGACACCAGAAAAGAGTTCTCAAGGACACGTGTCGGAGGAAGAATATCGCTCCGTCCGTAACGAACTTTTTGACTGAAACGCATATTATTCCATACGTTGTGGAATTTGTTCTCGCAACAAAGCCATACATTTAAGTTTATATTTTGTTATGTAATACCCACTCCTAGATGGTAAATGACTTTTTGGATATGGCGAACAAAATCACTTGCGTTATAATCGC
>ATSW01124179.1:0-10537 GCA_000444245.1 Botryllus schlosseri | reverse complement strand
GTGCTGTACGATGTCCCAGGGTGCAGTTCCGACCGTACATAGGTGCTTTACCTTTTGCATTTCATATCAAAATATGGATCTTTTATGATGATGTCAGACTGTCAGTTATACACCGCATTGAATACGATCTGGTGCTTTTCGATCACTTGTAACTTATAATGTCATTGCGTTTTGTCAAAATGCTGTGTGTAGGTCAGTAGACAGAGCGTAGCGTTAGCGTGAGAGTGATAAATGTCAGGTGCTCGTTTCCATTATAAGCTACAGTTCTGCTGCAGCATTTTCCGGAAACCAAAAATTAGCCATTACGATTAAAATTACACCATACCAGCATTTCACAAATTAGATTAGAATTACTGATAGTTTGCTCTGATTAGTATAACTAGAATTATCTAGATGTCAAAATTTTGGCATTACCCATCTTACCGACCCTAAAACTAGCCCCTGCGATTATGCAACGCACACCGAGATTAATCATTCATCAGTTTCGAATAATATAGGCGAATTCCGCGTACGTAGCCCGTAATTATCGACTAATGCATATCCTACGAAACCGCTACACCAGGGGTCGGCAACCTTTTGCTAGTCGCGGGCCAAATTTCGGGTGTACAACCTTTCGGCGGGCCGGATTTTTTCTTAGTACTATATTTTACGCTCACTTAGGTATATTATCCTACATTGCTGCAATCTCAACCATACCAATCCGAAGACACATGTATTTACACTTCAACGACACAGAATGATTGTGACAATTGACGCAGCTTGCTTTGTGAACGGTTTTCAACTTCTGGTAACAAGTCAGATGAAACAAGAATCAGACCCTATTCAAAATGGACGTCCGAAATACGTGATTTTAGCTTGCTCTTCGTGAATTTCATTGTTCAAAACTATTGTTNACATGCGTACGTGCTTCTCAAAANTCGATGCNATTTCTTTNGCATTGNTGGTCAANCTGGGATAAAGACCNATTTCAAGAACGTACTCTTTGTCAAAGTCATGCAGCGATATGCTCTTTGTATGAAATTTGTCATTCAATTCAACTGCATCGCATTTCAGAAAGGCCCATTTGAAATTTTCAGGCAATGGTATTGGCGTCCATATNAAACNGAGTACTGAATAGTCAGAATTCATTTTGTAGAGAAGGAATGTCGGAAAAGCGGGTGAATATTCAGTAGTTAAATTTCGTATCACAGTTACAAATGTAGTGTTGGTACTAGGTTTTCTCTCCTCCAGTATAGGAAAGTGAGCATAATTTTCTTTGTACTGTTGACATTTCCAGAGTCACAGATTTGTTTTGAATGCGCCTCAACATCTCATGTATTTAGTTGTTTTCCCCCTGAAGTTGCAAATTCAATTTGTTCAGATGTGACGTTAAATGTACCAGGAAAGCAAGATGAGATACCCATTTTCGATTACAAGATTATGAGTCGGCGATATTTGTGTTTTCGAGGAAAGTTGCTATTTCATTTCTCAGNTCATACACTCGTGTAAGCATAGCTGCTCGACTNAATGNGCGAACATGNCAGATATAGGCCTNCGTGACATCGCCATATTGATTCTCTGCATCTAGTGATATATGACGTAACTGATACAGTTGATGAGACAAAAATCATTTTGACAGTTTTCACCATTGTGGCCAAAACACTATTCAGTTTTTTGTCTTGGCACTCAATGCCTTCTGGAAAATCAAACTATGGACAGGCTAACTGACATACGGAGGCTAGTTATCTATAATTGAATAGTTTGAGATTCCGTCATTGCGTCTGAGATGCTCCAAGCGCTTTTGAAGCTAATGAAGAACACCTTTATTGTCACACCCCGTTAGAGTGATCAGCCCTCTAAAAGCATGGAACACCTTTGGTTGCGGGATGCACCCGATTGATAAGCACTGATCCAGTCTAGTCTATCTCCATCTCCTACTTGAACCACCTTCGTTTTATGGCGTAACAATAGACTAATACGATGTAGGCTACTATTATATCGTAGCAATGCCGCATTTTTTTCATGCAGCGCTGCACTGCAGATTGAAACTCATTATGAAGCGGCGGGCCGTATTCTTATGATAACTAATTATCATGTCGCGGGCCGGACGATTTCGCTTGGCGGGCCGGATCCGGCCCGCGGGCCGTAGGTTGCCGACCCTTGCGCTACACGATTATGCGAACGCAACGGGATACAAGATGTGAATTCGGCACAATCGGATGTACCATTCGCTTCGACTAGCATTAAACGCCAAAGCGTAGTTGCAGACGGATATTCTCGTGGTCACGTCTAACGGACTATTGCGCAACGCGGTTACGTAGTCACACGTGGGTATTTACTAATAATAACGGCGTCTCATCGATTAAGTTTTCTCATCGTTTATCACAGGCTGTCGGGTAGGAAGAGGATTTAGACTATTAGCAGGAACTCAGCGACCCGTCTACAGCAAAATCGACAGGTTTGATGTAACGTGTTACTGCGAAAACGTCCACAATAAGATCGCGACAATGGTGAAGGGTTGGGAAAATTGAACTAAAGTAATTGGAACAACTACGACTTAACATTCTACCAGATCGATTAAAGCTACCAACAAGGATTCAGCGACCAATCTGCATTAAAAAGAACAGATTTGGTGTGACGTATCGCTGCTAAAATGTCCAAAACGGCATTGAGACAAGTATACGCGAATTAGTCATTGGTGAAGGGATGAGAATAAATATTGAAGATAAAATAATTGATACAATAATCCAACTGCAACTTCGCATTCAAACCCCACATGTAACCGGACATATTTGAACTATTAGCAAGAATTCAGTGACCCGCCTGTATCAAAAAGGACAGGTTTCATGTCACGTATCGCTGCAAAAATGTCGAAAACGACATCGAGACAACTATGCGAATTAGTAATAGGTGAAGGGATGGGGATATTCTCCAAAATAATTGGCACGATAATCGCAAGGCGACTTCACATTCGAATCCCACATTTAACCATATAGCGCCGTAAAGCGCATACCGCGATAAATCATGGTCCGTGACGTTATTCCCACAATGCCACCCGAATCCTTTGTGTTGTCGCGCTGAACAGAAATCGAGTAATTCCAACAGTCGGTGTCAAGGCTTGTGTATTCAACACCGCGCTATCTCACCATAAAACAGTCGGAACAACGGAACAGGCCGCCACGCCCGCGCGATGAAAGCTGTAACAGCGCAAACACACACGGGCCTTTTCAACAGGTCACATGGATACATTCGACGCCAGTTGCCGGGTTGACTCACGGTTACAAAGCTCAATGGGAGACGCGGTGTTGCGCAATGTCGCTAGAGCTACCGTACCCCGCCGCGGTTGGACAACGCAGCCTCATGAACCGCAAACTTGATGCGGGACTGCACGCGCGATACGCAGCGTGGATTTGAACCTTGGACCAGATAAGCCGGATATGAACTCGGGTTTTCGATGACTTTTATCAAACGGGGTTATTAGCGGACGTGGCAGACCTAGGCAAAATCCAGTACCTGGGCGCGGACTGAAAACTGAACAGAACAATTCTAGTTGTCTAGATAGATTCATTATAGGGAGATGGCGGCAATCTCTAATCGAACTTGCAATATTTTCTAATGCTCGAATTTACGTTCGAACCTAATTTCTGGTTTTCCAGAAGATGCTACATGAGAACTACATAGTACGCGCCAAGCAGGGTACACAGATATTTTCCAATTGCTCCGATTTTTTATGAAAGGAACTCGATTTTTGTTGCTTTTCTTCCCATTTGGGAATTATCTAGTTTCCAAGTTGTTGCGAATCCATTAATTTTATTTAAAATCTGCCCGGGTGATTCGATGACGAAACGAGTATTCTAGTAGCACTTGACATGTCCCCACAACAGTACCATTGACCCGGGAAGTTGAAAAACGCATCCGTTTTGCGCCCAGAAGCGAAGTAATGCCGGTTACACGTCACAGAAAACAATTTTGGATTCCCCGACCATCATCATTTGACAGCGCGATCGCTAACTAATTCACAGAACTACAGTTTCAACTTTCAACTAATGTGAGTAGCTTTCTAAAGCATGTTTCGCCGAGTTATGATCAACCGCGGTTTCGAGGTAACCAGCGTCCACGGCAAGCAGGAAGCATCGAAACTATACATTTCGTCGAAAATATAAAACTACTTAGTGCGAAGGGCGTACATTTTCGTTTCTAGAAAGCATCGGAATGAGAATCATTATCATCGACACACTGGACCCGCAGCATCCAAGTTGCAGAATCTTAGCGACCAGCGTCATACGGCACTAATAGAAGGAAGTTGAGTCTGCGCCTACGAGCCTCAGGAACCGCGAACGGCCGTTATCCAAATTATGACTTATGCCGATATACGCGTGCAAGCCGACGGCCAATACATCGGTGACAGTCGACAGAGTGGGCATTGGGCAACCAGATAAGCAACTAAATTTTTTTTAGCTTTTCCAAATTAAGTTAGAATTAGAATCATAGCTACACAGTTTTTTGTTCGAAATTAGACTAGAATTAGAATTACTGAATTCGACATGAACTTGGAAATTGAATTATGCAATAAAAATCCTAAGTTCAGTTCATTTCATATGAAGTAAGAGTACATCCGTGCTCATGAGCACGAGTATGGCAAACGTCTTTACACCATGATGGATCATTTCGCCACCAGAAATTAGATTAAAATGAAAATCACAGCATAATAACATTTCACAAGTTTGATTAGAATTACAGCACCGTCATTTCGCTTTAATTAGTCTAATTACACCACTGGAATTAAATAGATGTCAATTCCGATAGGTGATGATTTTTCGACTTCGTCTCACCCACAGAGACAGTAACAATTACTTCCCGCCGCACTGGCGGCTACGGCCACGAAGCTAATGGACAAAGAATAACGAAACTCGCAGCGTTCAAAACGTAAGTGGTTCAAATTCCAAATCGAATCGACAACAAATTTCAGACCGAGATCAACTCGTAACGCACGAAACCAGAGATTTCCCGGAAAAGCGACAAAGAAAGCGATACCACCACTCTACCAGCGATACCGTTCGTCCGACGAGTTCCCGCACAGATACATAGAACGCAATGACGGTAGAGATTAAATTTGAAAAAAGGAATTGAAAGATTATTGCAGAATTAGGATCCGATTTTTTTGTGCTGAATTTGGTCTCACAAGATGGAATTTCTGATAACTCACTATTTTCATGTGGCTTTTGAGTGGATTTTCACCCATTACCGGACTTGAAGACCGCGAAAAAGCATACCGTATCAAACGCGGACAAGGATTTGGCCAAATACGGACAAAGACTTGGACTTGAAATGAAAATAATTATTAAATTCACACATTCGATCGGCAGAGACGATATTTCGATACACAAACTTTCAGAGTCGACCGATGTCTACGAAATAGTAAAAAAGCAACACAAATACACCGTGCAACACACAAATCAGCATCAATTATCATCATTAAAAGATGAACGCCTTGATTTACAATTGTGTCGTGTAAGTGACATCGTAACGAGGCGGCGTTGTAACATACTAAAAAAAAGTGCGCACCGCAAACTTTTGACACCGCGATACCGCGCCTGCCGAACGTAAACACTCCGGGGTAGCGGAACACCGCCAGCGCTGAGAGTTATCGGTACGAAAATCGATGAACACCCGCCAACGCGATGTTGAACATGAATCGATTCACAAATGGCGATGAAGCACTTTACGATTTATTATTCCAGACTCCCGGATTAGGCTGCGCAGTAACCGCGCCCAGCAACGCCACTTACGAGAAACAGGCTCGCGCAATCGATTCGAACCGAGGCGCAAACTCGGGCCATCAATCGCTAGGTGGGTGACGCAACGAAAACGTGAGGTAGCGCAGTGCTCGCAGGAGTCTGGCGGTATCTTCAAACTTCATTTTATTTCGTGTATGGCCTTATCACATAAATCCAGACACATTAATCTGCCATAGCTTAGCAAATCATACACGCTACTAATAGAGACACGGCGCCGCGCTACCTTAGCGCCAGATAACTAAGCGTTTTGGACGATATGAGTAACCTGAATAATGAATAAACATAAGGGGGGATACCGAACGCAAATAATCTCCCATAAAATAGTAACACGCCTTGGAGAGGCTGACGACACGGGCTGCAAGTTGCTATGTAAACGGGCCTATTCAAAATCATAAACAGGCTGGATATCAAAGGCAAATAATCTCAAGATCGAACAGAATAATATATCCATATTGAAATAAACTCGAATATTTTCTTCTGAGGTAATTGCCAGCAACTAGTAGAGAATTGGAAAGAACATTGTATCTCAACAATAGCACCACCAAATATTGGGGTTTATTTTAACATGAATAAGCTGTTCAGTTGTATATTAGAAGTTCTGTATTCCAAAGAAGCTCTGGAAATAATCTCACAGAAAATAGTAACAATTCCAGGAGGCTAATGACTCATGGAGCATGTTGCGATGTAAACCGACGTATTCGGCATCATAACCCTGCCCTTGAAAGGCGAGAGCGAACCGGATTTGACCGGATATGAAATTTTCGCAGCGTCTACGATTGCGGTTTCCGCGAAACCGTACAGTATACTCCAAATTCAAAAGCTCCTAAACTAGCACACCAGAGCGTCGCTACCGGATGCGGCTTCAAAAACCGGGATTGAGACTGAACAATATTTGAGATACGCGCAAACAGCATCAGATTCATTGAAAAGCCAACGCAATTGATTCAGCGGCGTAAACAGTAGACAAACACGCGCCGGCTAGCCGTCACAGCAACGCTAAAGCATTAATAAGCGCATTACGCAAAACGCCAAGTCTCGTGAGAATTAATAAGCAGATATTCAGTAACTCCAGTACACAAAGAAGACTGAAAATGTCCTCGAGACGGTGCAATCAGCTCGCACTAGATTACGCTGTCGGCCCGTCAAACATTGGGATTTCGGTAAGTATACGTACGAATTCCTTGGCGACATCGACGGGTATGTCCTTGTTGATGTCGAAAGAGAATTCCAGTTCTACCGTTTCCGGCCGTTGTTTTTCGCTGCGTTTGAAGGAGTCGTCCACTATCAGGCGAAGCATGATGTTTTTCTGCAACGAAAATTGCAACTTGGGTAACGAACACAATCACTCCACGTATGACATAAGCGCTGCGTGCATCCATACAGTGGAGAGAGCCGGCAGGACGTTCCAGAATGACGCAAGTGCGGCTGAACGCCGTGCCAAACACGCACTTTAATACATCGGTGGAGAATAGGCGTATTAACCAAATTGCCAGCACAGTAAATGGTGCAAATCAGGTCATCAGCCCTTTCTGGCACCAAATTTTGCTTTCACGTCCACTTCAACGGTTGAAAACCGCGTCAAATACGACACTCCTTATGGAGATATATCCTAGGGGAGGAGTGGATTCAGATTACGTTCTACCAACGAGATGTATCTCCATAAGAATTAGTGTATTATTACGGCCCATTTTCGTCCATTTGAAAGGGCGTGAAAGCGGAATTTCGTACCAGTAAGTCCGTTTATCTAACTTGCATATAGTGCATAGTATTGATATCGGCGTAACCCACTATTTTCGTTTAAACTGCGTAGCTTGCAAACTTTCCAACACGATTGTTTTAAACTACAATATACACCGGAGACGTGCCGCATTTTAACCGGACTGAAATCCGGCAAGTTCATCGGAAGCGCGATATAAATAGTTCCAGCTTATGAAAGCGCTTATCGATTCCGTGATGTGACGGCTTCATAACTAGCCCGATGCCTAATTGCGATCCTGCGACGCACAGCGTAATATCTAATCCTAAATTACAGCATATTGCCGGGTTCGTAATCGCGAAAATTAACGAAGATAAGAGTCGGTCAATCCCGGAACATGAACAGCGGGGTTCGGACTCGGATAAACAGTTCGGGGATGGAAACATATCCGGGTCTCAATTTTATCGAGCCAGACGCACAAGATCTGCGCATCCAGCCTCGCGCAGCCGTAATTGCCGGGGTTTAACTATTTTTCGCATTCTCACAGCCTTGTGAAGGGTCAATTACAGGAAGGTGTTTTCAGGCTAAAATCGTTCCAAAAACAGCAACACTCCAACCACCAAGCAGTTTAGTAAAGCGGGCGGGCTCGATGTGTATCTAATCCGACATTGAAAATTACCAATTCGCTAATCTACGAAACGCACGATTGATGCAATTTTACGGGTTTGAGGGGCAGACAATTATCTATCATGCATCGTACATTGTCGTCAATCAGTTATCAATTCCGTATTGAAATCCCGGCGATTTTGGTACCAAAAAACGGAATCAATCAACCCCAATCACACGCACAGGCTGGGCTATTATCATTCAAAGGTCATTGTGTCGCCAATCCCATCAAGCACCTCGAAGCCAATCGCCACTGGAAGCGTTACGTCATCACCCTGCCGCCGTGAAGGTAATTGAAACCGCCAGGCGCGATTCAATCACGCAGTTTTCAAACGGCTCTCAATACGGCGCGAGTTAATGAATCACGTGACGCCTGACGGATAAAGGACCGATGTGGTTCGTGAATTCCTGTTCGAGAGTGTAACTACAGCGATCACTTATAGCGCGACAGCGTATTTTTCACACATCGGCTTTTAGAGAAGACTAACACACTGGAAATTGGGTCGTTTACATCATGGCATGCGAGAGTAGCCGTAGATTACATGGTAAGCGATCAGGAAATAACACCTGTAATTCGCTGTCAAGCTACACTGGTAAAAATTTATATCGCGTCCATATTAGCGTTGTAGCTGTCGTGAGCCCGGTGCGACATTTTTAGCGCAACTAGGCAAGGTTATCGTTGTTCTTTGTCTTACTTCGCCATATTAGTTTTACTTTTCAGTTTGTCCATCACTTTGGTGTCTTTGATACCTTCAGTTACTTTTCATTCATTGTGTATGCCTCTCAACTAAACTACGTCTTCCAGGCAGGGGTGGATGTTTGATTCCAACTGTAAGACCACCCCAAGTCGTTTAAACAATTTCCAATTTTTTCATTTTACCGCAATCTTATGGTGTTTTAAAATGATGAAATTATTCAACACGACGGCGAGCATGCGTTTTGTGACAAACATGACGTCATTACTTCAGAGACGCGAAATATAAAATTAGAGACGGCTATCGCGACCGCAGCACTAAACCGCACGCCGAAAATTACAGGGAAACGACACGGCTTAGCCTAGAAGAAGGATCCGCCTGGCAAACAACGTTGCACCCGCTGTTAAATCTCAGGGTACTTATCCGTGTGCTTTGCGAGTAGCACACCCAACACAAATTCGATTCCACGCTACGTTTTTCGTAAAATGTAAAGGGATTTCGTGGTCTACGTTCATATCGAAAACACTGTATTTCGACATCGCTCAGCACAACAGCGTTGCAGCGCTCCGAGCCGAACAAACCGCATCAGTCGATAGTCGACACAACACCGACCCTTGATCATCACACTATAAAGCAAGCCGTCAAAACACGAGCCAGCCTTTTACCAGCGGGCTCAGCGTGTAGCGATCGCAAGCTCATGAATAGCCAGACCACAGGTCTGCAAACAAAAATATTGAACCAGCGACCGCGCGCAGGCAAAACTTCCTTACGCCAGCCGTGAGTAATAACGATCCGTCACTAAGACATCATATGACGCGATAGACATATCTATGCGACCATGAGTGACGCTTGGCTGTAAAATACTTCGTAAAACAGTCCTACGCACCAGCGCCTCTCACGAGGTTCTGTTTCGAACCATTTCCATGATATACTCTCGTAGCCGAAAATTTACGGCGACCTAGAGCTTTTCGAGTACATTTGTAAGTAAATGAGCGACCTGACATCTGGGGCTTATACGTTTCCAAGCATTTCAGTAACATACTCGTCTGGTCAAAAATATACTGAACCCGAGGATTTATGAATACAATTGTAAGCAAATGAGCGACCCTAGTTTAACTACATCATTTCCAAGAGAACAATTAGCCCGCGATAACTAAATAGGCGAGTTCAAGAAGCCTACGTCACTCACATGATAACTATCCAAACACTATACCACAGCGAAGAATAGTCACGACGTCATTTGATAAAAAATATTACGAACTCAAGACGCAGCCGGCGAACAGAGGCTGCCAAAGTGGTCAGAGTTCTACTCACGTAAAAAGTTACAGGTAACGCCGTAAATTTCTACTCGCTTACAAAAGTAGAGGTTTATAAGACACGTCGAAATTACTGCCACGAACTACTCGAGGAAATATGTAGTTCATTAGGTACATTTGGTACTGTTAGAAGTGTTTAGTCGTAACGACGTCACAAAAGCAACGACCCGGCCCTTGTTCCGTGGCTTGTTATTGTGACAAATCCCGAACGGCGAGATATCAGATAATATTTACGAACGCGATATTTATCGCGGGAATTATTTGTATCCGAGTACGCGTCTAACAAGTCTAAGTATTTTCAAGCACGTCGAGTGGGCGCTCGCGCTGGACAAAGCCAAAACGAGAAAGCTGTCGCCAACCTAACAGGGCCTGTGTAACAAACTACAC
>ATSW01124174.1:0-10615 GCA_000444245.1 Botryllus schlosseri | reverse complement strand
AGTTCAATCTTCCAATCAGGAAGATAGCCTGAGGAATTTCGGGGCTGTTTTCACGGAGTATCAACATTAAATTTTCATAAAAGTTTAGTAAATCCCAGAATTTTCGTCGCGCGCAGTACTGGATGCGGAGTGACCAGTTTGCTTTCACGAAAGTATCGGTGAATATAATTTAGGTGGAGGGTTGGCGTGGTTCCGTTCACACCACATTTTCGCCCTTCGTCCATATCAAATAATTCATCTCAGTATATATGGCTCATCACAACGTTTGAAACTGATGTTTCGCAATCTAGCATTTACTTGTCATATCGTAATCTAGCATGTCCATTAGGGTTGTCCAAAATTTGGAAAATCTCAAAAAAGATACGTATCCATGTCTCATTCTGTAGATTATTGATAAAAAACGTCAATGAACTTGCAATAAGCTCACAGGAAAGTCGTTAACATTTGTCTGAATGCGTTTGAAAGTAGCTGCCGTAGAGTGGGCGTGTTACCGACCATAGAAAGGCGAGAAGACTAGTAATCACGAAATCACGTCTCTCGATTGGTTAAACAGCTATGCTTGAATGATCACGACCGCAGCGACTTGCTGATTATGTGCTTCTACGAGTTTAAGAAGTTCGCTAACGGCAATGATTCTGTAAGCGCATTGTATATTGGTGATTTATTAATAAAATGAGACACCTGGTCATTGAATGTTTTAGTGTTAAAACTGGGTAACGATAGGTTTCGAGCAAAAATAGCCTCTTGTAGCATAACAGGGGTGAGAGCGAATGATTGTGAACTTATAGAACTAAGTATAGATCCGAGAAATACCTATCTGATATGCTTGAGATTACGCCAGGTGGTACTGCTTTCTCGTTGAAGGTAAGGTATATTATTAATCGCCAAACTGGTGCAGCACACCGTGTGAAATGGATTCTTGACACAATCCTGTATGCTGAGAAGATATGTGGGCCGACCAGGTAGCTAACATTGAAACTCTGAAGAAGTGTAACTACCACACCGCTTCAATAGATTCTTTTTATGTCCATGTCTGGTTTGATTCAAGCATTAGTCGTGATGCAGCCGGTAACGAATCAAGATTCATTACTAGGGACATGATAAGCAATGCAAGCGATCTGTCTTTTTGCTGGTCCTACCAGCATAGTCTATGCTTTCATTTAGACCTCTTTCCACGACATCATTGAAGGCTGACGATTCCAAACCCCTAACAAGTGTCAGCCGAATACACTATTCAATTGTATATTGAAGAGCTGTATCTCCAAGAAGCTCTTTGATTTCTTATAATAACCAGATAAACTCATTGTTATATTGGGACTAGAGCCGGACTGATTATTATCGGGTCGCAGATAATACCGAGTCAAGGTTGGGATATAGAGGCTGTTATTATTTTTGATTTCAAAAATAGACAAAACCCTGACACTCGATTATTTCAGACTGTAAAGATGACAAAAAAGGCCTGAACAGGTCAGTTTCGTGCGGAAGTATTCTTCAAGGAACCGGAATGAGTAAAATGAAAAATTTATCGAGAAGGGTGAGCTTCCCTTCTGACGATAAATTAATTTCTGGCTACAACGAACCAAGAAACCCATGGGAGCACGGTGAGGTTTACTGTAACAGGTTATAGAAAATATATTAGCGTATTGTTTTTTGTACAAACTTTTGGCTTGAAATCAGTTCGATTGATTACCAAGGATCTCGGTACTGCAACTACTGTAGCAAATAATATTCAATCGATTCTGAAATTTTGCACAAACTGGATCCTGGAAAGTATCTGGCTTGTAGTTTTATGCATTTTTGAACTGAATATATTCTAATGAATAATCATTGAAATGAACCCCATTATTTTCATCTGCTACTCGTCAGGGGTAATTGTCAGCAACTAGTAGAGAATTTGAAAGAACTTTGTATATCAACAATCGCATCACCAAATATGGCATCACCTGCATGAAAATGCGAATGTTTGGGTTCATTTCTATGCAATTGAATAGTATATTAAATTGAGTTTAGTGTCCCCATATCGTCGCTATGGAATCAAAATAGCTTACCTGTATGTAAGGTTTTCATTTTCTTACCACGGTTGATGACCATGAAGCAATGAAATATAGAAGACTCATATATCGTGGGGAAAAAAATGAAAATTTTAGAAAAACTTGTATTTCTATGAATTTGAAATATAGATCTCAAAATTTGAAAAACAGCCATACGGTAACTCAATTTACAAGTAGCCCATTCCCTGTGAAATCACTTGAAGCTGCACTGCACTCTAAAAATGATGTGGTCTCAAATTGAAGGGCAAAACGAAAAAACATTTTTGGCCGCAGCCGTTTCCTTCAGAACGCCACCGTAATGGTGCTGCAATTGATTGAAATTTCCACAAAAACTTCATGCTCCAGCAGTCACGCAGAGATCAAACTTTATATAGTTGTTAGCCGATGTTATGAAGGAAATATGTCGTACATGCCAAGGTGGTTTAGATACCGCGTTCAAAGACAGATGTCCAGTCAGGAGATTTATGGCAAAATCGGGCATAGTGTATTCTATTTCTTTAGGACAGAAATAGATCATGTCCTATTCTTATGTATCAAACATTGTTAGACATGATCGATTTCTGTCCTAAATAGAATACACTAGGCCCGATTTTGACATGAATCTCCTGACTGAACATCTTCCGTTGAACGTGGTATCTAAACCACCTTAGCGTGTACGACTTATTTCCTTCATAACATTGGCTGACAACTATATAAAGTTTGATCTCTGTGTGACTGCTGGAGCGTGAAGATTTTGTGGAAATTTCAACAAATTGCAGCTCCATTACGGTGGCGTTCTGAAGAAATCGGCTGCGGCCAAAAATGTTTTTTTTTGTTTTGCACTTCAATTTGAGACGACATCATTTTTAGAGTGCAGTGCCCCTTGAAGAATTTACTCTGCAGCCCAAGGCACTGGGTATCCAGTGTTATATTTTCTGAAGGCTAAATCCATTTCATAGACTAAATATTATTCTTTCCAATGCAAACCTATTGCAACCTTTCTGACAAAAATGATTTCACTGCAGCACACAACACGACGACAGAGGATCTGATCCAAGCTTACACGGAGGCTTGCCAGAGCTGGAACGTGAAGCCAATCACAAAACTGCTTCTTCAGCTGCAGGTTTGAGGCAGTTTTTCTTTTCTGAACTGGTCACCATATTAATCTAATGTTGCCGTGATTATGAGTTATTATGACAACACTGTAGAGTGTAGGCCTACAATAAAAGCGATAAATAGACCCTATCAAGAAAACACAATTTAATGTGATAATTCAATTCAACAATACATTGATGAGTTAGTATGTTAGCCATTCCATGTCCAAGTTTTCGCAAAGTCAGTAATTCTAGTTGTAATCTAACTTGGAAAAAAGTATGTAGCTATAATCCTTATACTAATTAGTTATGGAAAAAATAGACGTGTATAATTCTAATTCTAGTCATATTTATAAAAAAAACTGTGTAATGTAATGTGGAAAATCTGAAAATTTCTCTAGTTGTCCAAGCCTGCTTACCGGTACCAATGTTGCACGGTGACAGTTGGTCATAGAAACTTCGCAACCCAAATTTCATTATTTTCAGGAAATCCGAGACTTCACCGTTCGTGCCAACTCGTTAACATTGAAAGGTTGGTCGCTATTGATTTTATTTATTGATTACAGTAGGAGATGGCGAGTGATGATGAGTAATTGCAATGTCCATACTTTGTTGCTCATTACTGCCAAAATAGTCATCGATTTGAACACGACACAAAACATAGTGATTGGTTTCTTGGGATATTTGGTGGTACAATTGGTAATATGCAATGTTCTTTTCAATACTCTGCTAAAAACTGACGAATATCTCGGACTAGTGTCAGCCGAAAATTTTTGGTTCCATTCCAATATTAATGTATTATTGAATAGCATATTTTTGTGAATTCCCAAGTCCACACTATACTATGAGCCGAGAATCTTGATTATTTCACCAATGTTTTGATTTTTCCATTTCATTTCATTGTGTTTTTATACATCAAAATGGTGGCTGAGCATTAGAGCTGTGAATTCAAATTTGACCGTCTACCCCGTGAAATTGTTGAGTTGTCTTCAAAAACGTTGCAAAACAAATTTGACGCAATTCCAACCCGTAGAAGCGAAGCTATTCAACTTCTTCATAAATAATTCTGTGATTACCCACCGTCGTTGCTATTTTTGCAATCCAAAATTTCCAACTGCAATAACTGCGCTTCTGTCATGAGGTTGACAGTAATATTTCAATTTTTTTTTAAATTTTTATAATAAATTCAAAATATTTAAACTCTGTACCTTTACATCTACCACTTTGAATCGCGTCAAATTTAGTGTGCAACGTTTTTAGCCAGCCTAACAATTTAATTGGCGAATCCCCGTAATCCATCTTTTGGTATCGAAGAATTTTCCTACATCTCAAGGATATGTATTTAGGTGAAAAGCTGGAAATGCGGGTCGTTGAAACGTTGGAGTCCATTTTCAAAAGAGTTCAATTCGTCACAATAGATCTGGAGGCAACGAACTTGGATGAAGATGTGAGTTTCCATTTCCAATTTCTCTGTTATTAGTTGCTGACGATTACCCATGACGGATGTCAGCCGAAAATGTTCTCGTTTATGCTTGCATAGGTTTGAACCCAGCGCTATGTCGTTTGAATACAGTTTTTCGGAATATCGAAGATGCGTGCTCTGTTCAGTCAATGTGCCCTCGCATTTAGAGCCTTTCGTGTGTTGTGTCGTCATAATTATGTCATACCTTGTATTCAATTCATTGCTAAGATGCAAACTTTTTGCATGTGATTTGTCAACTGGTTGTGACCAGAAGCTTCTGTTTAATGTGTTATATTGGATACCATGTCACAATTATGAAATTTTTTCGCCCAGACTTTAAAGTAGCACTAATAATTGTGCAAAGCCANAATTTGATATAGCGGAATGAGTGGCATTTATTTGGAGATTAACGAGATTGACAAACTCCACAANGCGTGNAAAGCAATTCATCTTGTTTCAATTGCCCAATCGAGATATGTAAGCTGGACTGACATGACTGCGCATTGTAGGNGATCAATGTTATTGAAAACCCACGTAATTTGCTAGAGAGTCATGCACAGCTGACATCATGTTATGTCCACCTACGTAATATCAAACCTTGTTGCCAACTGCGGCAATACCGGGAGTTCAGTCNNTNTNTCNANATTTCAAGTGCTTTATTTCTTGTGTCTTAATTACTGACGTTCTTGTGGAAAACCGAATCAATTCTTTTAAATATAAATAAATTGTTTCGAATTGTATTTTAAAGGTTTTGTTGTATTCTTAGTTCTAGTTCCGCATTTTGAAAATCCAGTAGTTTGCACAAGTGTGAGCACAAGTTGACCTAAAATGTAATCTTGCTGGCATTACTAGTCATCGACGATCTTGAATTAACCAATTTTGCCTGCTTGCACCATCATTATTTTATTGTGATGCTTTGGCTGCGAAAACGAAATTATTTGTGCCATCTGAACCACTTTTCATGTCCTTGGTAATGCTGTTGGTTTTCCGAGTGCTATGATGTCACAGAGTAAGAGTGCCTGTCAATAGACAGAGTCAATATCCATCACCGTTCTCCTGTTTGATGAAGCGTGGAAATGAGTGTTGACTTAAATATTCATACGACGTGTTTACATAGGCTGGAGGTCGTTTGATAGCGTTCTGCAACTATGTTGTCGATGCCTAGTGTTATTCCCTCAACGAATTGTAATTCCATTTCCTGATGAAAGACGTGCTCATTTCCGTCAGATATATTCCTTTATGAACCGAGCTTGGTTATGAGTAGGGTTGGGGAAAATGATTCTAGTAGCAATTGTAATGATTCAAGTCAGATAGTGATATTTGATGTTTTTGAGTATCAAAAAAATATACGCGATCGCACTTCGTTATTTTTTTCAATGAAAAATTTAGTTTCAATGCCTTCTTACTTTCTTTGGAGCCTCAAAATCAAAATCTGGGTTATTTGTGTAATTCGGCAACCAAAACATGTTGCACAAAGCTACGACTATTCTCAGAAACTACATATCTATGAGAAATATAGAATTATATTCAATGGCGTGTAACTGTCAGTTTTACCTTGTGTCCGTAAAAAATGCATTTTTTAACTTTCCAAGTCAATATTACTGTTATCATGTCATAATCATTGGCGGCCGAATACTGTAGTGTTGCAACCAACTCACAAGGCTCCGAGTCGCAAGTCGATCTCAATATTGTAGTTTTGACTCGAGTCAAGTCGAGTCATTTTCAACTCGCCACCGAGTCCAAGTCAGCTAGTAGAGGGTCGAGTCCAAGTCATTATGTTCACTCCTCAGTTTTAAGTTCACTCCGGTTCAACCACTTTTATCAACTCTGGTCGAGAGATATAAACTGGCTCGCATTCATAATATAGTTATTTTCCTCAGTTTCTGGCCCTATTTTCCAAGTATACATAAGGTACTGATAGACGAAATCCAATCATGTGGTAACTTTACTATTCTTCGAAATTTCAATGAAATGTCTGTCTTGGCCGTCCTGCTCTAGAGTTATATGACTTGGTTCGAGTCATGCACAATGACTCGTGTACAAGTCGAGTCAATACAAAAATGGACTCGAGTCGAGTCAACCCTTGTAATACTCGACTCGCAGCCTGACAATCAGTTCAGACTCGAACCACGCAGGTTTTTTGCCCCGGCCCGGCTCTATTTGTGAACATGTCGTGACAACCAAATGACGTCGGCAAACAACTTTGTTGTCTCAGGCGGGAGCGTCCTTGTTCGACATGATCGAATTTTACGAATCTGCCGTCAACGTCCTGGTCGGATTCAACAAGAACCTCGGCAACCGGGGCTGGCAGGCCGCCGCGCACATGATGAGAAAGGTGGGTCTTCTTTGAAAGCATATTTGGATAACGAGATAATTCTAACTGTCTAATTAGAGTGAGATATTGGTGATCTGATTTGTTATCTAATTTGTGAGGTGTTTCTATGCTCTCATTTTCAATCTAATCTATTTCTGGTTTTCCTGAAAATAATACATGGAACTGTAGACCTATAATTATAGGTGATGAGAAATAAGCCATTCTCTTGCTTCTAAAAATGAAATATGATTTGATATCTATTGTTTGAAAAAAACTGACTGCAATTCTAATGTTATTCGGGAAAGCTGAAAATTGTACAATAGGGTCGTTCAAATTTTACGGACGAACCCATGAAATTGTTAGGTTGGGTAAAATAAAGTTTTTGGATTTGAAAAAATAGGATTCACCATGGGCAGTTCTGTAATTAATAAATAATTTCCCACAGTAAATACTATTTTTTCGAATCCAAAATGTTCTACTCCAGTAGCTTCGCTTCTACTGGTTAGTTCTGAGCCCAATCTTTTACGCATGTTTTTTTTAACTTAACAATTTCTTGGAGAGTAAAATAGCGTCGCTTCTTTAGGTTGGAATTGAGTCAAATTTGGTGTGCATCGTTTTTTCGCCGACCTAGCCATTTTATCAAATAACCTGTGAAATTAGAAGAAATAAGTTATTTTCGAACAACCCTATCATACAACTTGGCTTGAAATCATAGGTTTCCATTGTCGCGTAACTCTCTCCCTTTTCAGATGTCTTGTCTGCGTCTGTTTGACGGCCACAGCGTTCCCCTGTCCAACCAAGCGGCTCCGTTTGTTGGCCGGGCGCTAAGACTTAGCAACACGCTCGTCACTCTCCATCTCGAAAATGCTCTGCTGTCGGGACGGCCCCTGCTCCTCATTGGTGAGTCCCATGATACCACATGAAATATCTATTTACCCAGACCTTATAGCAACCTAACTAATCGATCGAGATCTATTGACCACTTACAGTGTATCATTTGGAATGCATTAACACTCGGGCTGGGCACAATGTGATTGCAGTCGAATATTGAAATTATGCGCTCCTTGCCGCTAATAGTTAATTCAGCAACGAGAATTGTAATTTCGATACTGTTTTCAACTGTGGAAACTGTGAATAATGGAAATGACATATCTGGGGAATCGTGATCAACCCACAGCATTGTCACAAAAGTGCTGTTTCTCTCCTACAGTCGCGGCTCTGAGAATGAACACGACCCTGCGCGAGCTCTTCCTGGCCGACAATCGCTTCAACGTGATGGACGCCTTGCAGATCGCAAACCTCCTCAAGTTCAACAGAATCCTGCAGCTGCTCGACCTCAGGAATAACCCCATTCAGGTACGTCAAATCCTTTGCAGGAAGTAAGATCGTCATTGCGGCGAAAATCAATTCAGTTGATTTGGTTCATATCAGTCAATATCAGCACTGTTTGCTTTCGTCAGATAAAATACGGAAGCTGTGTATTCATTTTAGTGTTTAAGTGTTGCTCGTTTGGTTTTGAGTTGGTTTCTGTGTATTTTATTTTCCTACTCAACTGCTGCATGAAATTGATGATCACTACGAAATATGTATGGGTGTCCCCGACTGTAGAGTCGTTAATCGATTGGTTCTTGACCGGAGTTTGAAAAAAAATCCCGGGGTTTTCCGGGGTTCAAGGTGTAGACCTGACTCGTACAGCAAAGGTTACGCTGATTAACATTATATATTCATTATCATCTTTTTTGTTTGTTAGAAAATCATGTTTAGCTGAACTTCAGTCACGTAATATCAGTTTGGAAATTTAAAAACTATTTCATGCATGATTCTTGAATTTGCGTTTCATGGTTACGGAAATATATAACTCTCTCTCAGGACATCGGTCTGGGTCACCTGTGCGCCGGCCTGATCTCGCAAGCCGCGTCCACGGGCTTGAACGGCCCCACCGGGGGCTTGCAGACTTTGGTGCTCTGGAATAATCAAATCACGCACGCGGGGATGGCCAAACTGGAATCCGCTCTGGTGAGTGTTTGGCAGCGTTGTGACCAAGCCATAATCATAATATCGTAATTTCCCTCAGTCCTAACAGTTTCTGGCCCCATTTTCTAGGTATCAGGACTAATAGACGAAATGTGGTGGTAACTTTACTATTCTTCGAAGTTACAATGAGATATCTGTCTTGGCCATCCTGGTCTCGAGTCGTATGACTTTCAATTCAATTCGAGCCATGCGCAATGACTCGAGTACAAGTCGAATCAATACAAAAATTGACTCGAGTCCAGTCATGACAACCCTGGTTTGCATATCGCAACGATATGTTTTGGTGTTTCAGAAACAAACGATCAGCCTGGCCACTCTGAACCTCGGACAAAATACGATCGGTGACGACGGAATGTTGAGACTGAAGGAAGGTCTGCTACAAAACCACTCTCTTCTTCGACTGGGTCTGGTCGGAACCAAACTCACAGACGAAGGTTTGTTCCAGAGTTGGACAGTCGGAAAATTTTCAGCTTTTCCTGATTATATTAGAATTATAGCTACACAGTTTTTCCCAAATTGGACTAGAATTGGAATGATAACTGCAGCAAATTAGACTAAAATTACAAGTACTCGATTCGCAAAAACTTGAGAATCAATCAAATTCCTAATCTGGAAGAAATGCAACAAAAACAGAGTTCGCTTGTACCAAGTCAATGTCTGTTCAGCAAACTCGGCTCGTTTCGTACGATACAATTCTCTCGTAGCATTTTCAGGAAAATCGTAAACTGGATTCCAATTAAAATCAAAGCACAGAAATATTTCACAAATTAAGATTGTAATTATATTGCCGGCATTAGTCTAACTAGAATAAAATTGTGTATTGTAGACCTAGTTTTACCTAGAAAACTGTTCAACAGAAATAGTCTGAAAACATAACCGCTCAAGGAAGTAGTGCCAGTGGGTAGAATCTACATGAAATAAAAGCACTTTGCTACCGACCGCCTCTGGGGATGGCTAAAATTTGTGAAAATCCGCATGAAAATTGAGGGCGTAAGTAATCTCCTGTCCAGAACTTAATATATAATAGGAGAATATTTTCGTATTGAAATGAACCCGAATTCACAGGTATCGTCAGGGAATTATAAAAAAAAACATTGACATTAATTCAATATGAATGTATTGATTGTTTAAAATCATCGTACGTAAATTCATATCCGATGCAAATCTAGCTGAAATCGTCAAATCTGATGTTTTTTCTGATTCAAAATCAGGGGCGGTTGCCGTGGCGGAATATCTGGCCGAGTCGACCCGCATTATAAGACTGGACCTTCGAAACAACGACATCAAAGTGGCGGGGCTGATGGCGCTCTCTCTCGCTTTCAAGATCAACGACTCCCTCCTCAGGCTGGACATCGACAAGCCTAACAAGAAGGACGCGGTGAGTAGAGTAGATGTAAAAAAAGTGTGTGGGGGAGGGTCAGTGTTTTTTTTGTCCGGAAATAGCAATTTGGTGTCTACAATAATGATGAAAAGAAATTTGACGCAATTTTAACCTGTAGAAGCAAAGTTTTTTGGTTTTTCAATCATAATGCTGGGATGATCCGCAGTCCAGGCTATTTTTGCGAATCCAAAATTTTCAACTGCAATCACTTTGCTTCTACCGGTTGGAAGTCAGCAAAAGTTGTTCAGCATCGTACTTTTAGAGAACTTGACAATTCCATGGGAATGACAGTAAAATATG
>ATSW01124131.1:0-16903 GCA_000444245.1 Botryllus schlosseri | reverse complement strand
TACACGATCTTGCGACGACTCGGGCCACATAATGCCACAATGCTGCAGTACAGATTGACGTTTTGAACGTCGCCAAATGTATCAACCGGGGCAATCAAATAATATAAGAATCCCATAAAATCAATATCTTCCGTCGCTTTGCCAACAATTTCGACAAGGACTTGCAAGGGAATATAAGCTTACGCCTTAACGGTCTAGGCCAGGCCGGACAATGTATTTGGCGTCCGAGTATTGATACGTGATATTGATTAGAGTGTAAAACGGGTTTCGATACTTACTACCGATATTACCCGATTAACAAGTTATACAGCAGTAGCCAACACCCCAATCGCACGGATTTGTTTTTATGATACAATAAACACATGAAATCAAGATTGACCCAGTAAGCCTGACAGATTTTTTTACATCAGACAGCGATATCAACTTTATTGATTGGTTGATTAAGCATCAATGCTGACTACCTACTCCTACATGTAGTGTATTTCGCTCTTGATTTTGTGTGATTGCGGGTCAAGCTCACAGCACACAGTCAGTAAATATTGGAGCAAACTTTTGTAAAAAAGTGTTATGTGTTGATATATTTTATGCTGCCAGCGCCATGCACTTAGTGACTCGCAATTGAAATGCAATAAATTTCAACCAAAGATGTTAAAATGAAGTGGAAATTTTAATTCAACCTAAAAATTTTATTCACGCTTGGCGCGATTCAGGGTGACTGGGATTTTTCGTTTTATGGTGTAATCTGAGCCCCAACTCATAAATGCGAACCACAGAGGAAAATGATGTACCCCATTAAAGAGATACCAAGTTGGAATCGTGTGCGTCTCGCGAATGAGGGGTTTTCTCGTACATTTGGATGATTCCAATGTATATTTGGACCGTGCCTATACAATCCTGATGAGAGATCAAAAGATGCAACAAGGAGATACAAGAAAAAAAAAACAGAAGATGCAACATCAATAATTTTGTGCCCAAAATTGTTGAATGGATATAAATATTTGATAGTAATATATGAAACAACCAATATATTACTGACGAAATTAATTTTTGAGGTGGAAAAATTTTCGGCGCTCCGCGCGACTAGTACGAGGGTCCACCCAGATAGCTTTTCCTAACATTTAGACTCGCGATTTTGGTGCATAGATGGTAAAGCCTACGGGGGTATATGTCATGAAATCAATGATGGCACAGAACACCACCTCTCCGGGGTGCGAAGTTCCCATGCAGTAGCCAATTTAACGTGAGTATATGACGTCTGCGATGGGCCATGACGACTCCCCGCCGGAATGCGGCAGTATGCTATCCTATATGGAATCGAAGTACGGCCGTGAATAGCAAGGGGGTTTAACACTTCCGATTTAAAAGCTTGATACGAAATCAGTGTGCTATGTGGCAAGGGTGTACGAGTTTCGAGTAAACGTTAAAATGGTGTACCACTACGAAAAAAGGTTGAACACTGGCTTGATGTTGACCAGTGAAATTCCGGACATGTCCGGGAAATCCCGGACGTATGACAACCCTAATTTATAACTATAACCGCTATATCCTAACAACGTCTTCCTCTGTAAATATATACTTCGTCTTCGAGTAAACATCTGTGAATCAAAGAACTCGGAAACCTTAGCCATGACTTCCAAGTTAAGTGGCCAGCAAAGGCTAACCTTCAGGAATAATGTCAATTCCATCTGCTGTTGCATGATGTCTCTGCGTGAGGTTAGTCTCAGACTTACACCTCTTACGAAACATAGACGTTCGCTATCGACCGCCGTCGTTGGACGACATCGACCAGGACATCTATCAGGTAACCCGTTTTAATACCATTTCTTAAATAAGCTTCACGACAGCAGATTTCCTTATCAATCTCGTGTATTATATGGTATCTATTAGAATTAGAGTTTGCCTTTTCGCAATCGTCGCCTACTTGGTTTTTAGTACAGACGTGTGTTCACCGCGTTTTCTCCACGTTTTCTCCACGGCGAGATAGCGTAGTGGTATAATCCACAGCTACAACACCAATGGGATGTGGGTTCGAGTCCGACTTCAGAATACATACCTACGTGTTGGAGGTTTATCTAGGCTCCTCCTCATTATCTCATCTGCGTAAGCGGTGTCTTACAAAATGCCCATAGAAGTGGGCCGTGCTGCAATTCAACAGATAGGACTACGGATAAATCAAAAATAAGGAATATCGGCCTGCTATAAATGGCCATAGCAGTCGACAAACACAATGAATAGGCTGCCACAAACAACAACTCCAATGCGAGTAATGATGAAATGACGTCATTTTCTGTCCCTCACCCTGAAGTTGGAAGCCCGAAGGATATGTTAAGCTCGACAGATGACGTCATCCGACCGTTTGTCGAGTAGCATTCTTAAAGCAAAAACTGCGTCATACTCGCGGACTCATTTCTAACCGCTACCCTAAGAACGTCTTTCTATGTAAATATACTTCGTGAGTAAACATCTGTGGATTGAGGAACTCGCAAACCTTAGTACAGGACTTCCAGGTTACGTGGCCAGCGAAGGTAAACCTACGGTCACCTATTATCTTACTTCAGGAATAATGATAATTCCCTGTACTGTCGCATGGTGCCACTGCGTGAGATTAGTCCCAGAATTACACCTATAACGGATGATATAGACCAGGGGTGTCAAACTCAACTTGCGCCGCGGGGCGGATTGAAACCTTCTAATCGCTTATTGCGGGCCGGTCCAAATAGTTACCTCAAAATCCAAGCCCTTGTTTTTCATTGAATGCTTTATTATCAAGCCTATTAGTATATTAGATCATCATCATCATCATTGGTTTATTAGCAATTTTATCAGTTCAATACACCACAAAATGCGATACAATGAAAAGACAGGAAGATGTCGAAGCGACAAGGAGTAGTCTATGGAATCTGACACCCACCTTGGCCTAGGCGATGTAAAGAGGAGGCATGCACACTGAATGAAAGTAAAGAAGATAGTATAGAAGAAGAATGCGACAAGAAATAGGGCGGATGTCATGGGAAGCGAGATCGATAGGTCAGTCGTGGTCCGGTAATCTTGAGGATGGACTGTATTTATTTAGTAGTAATTGCTTGTATTTCGACTTGAATGTGGACATGCTCGTCGGCTGTCGGATGGCCGGCGGGATACTGTTCCAGACATCAGGTCCGGCATATTTGATGGAGTGATGATCTTTTCGTTCGATCATATGATATTTGGATGACGTGGACGCACGTGTGTTGTACTTGTGCGCTTTTGATTCAGAGGTAAAGAAGTCATTGAAATATTCGGGGCAACGACCGCAGTGAAACTGATACATAAACTTGGCGATTTCTAGTTTCCGCATATCTTCTATGTTTAGGACGCCGAATCTCTTCAGCAGCGACTCATTGGATGGGCAGCCAGGCCCCTTTGGGGCCCTAGCTATGATTCGGAGTACTTTATGCTGTAGTTTCTGAAGTGGCTTGAGTGCAGTTTTACTGGCAGCCCCCCAACANAGGATGCCATAATGTAACTTCGATTGGATTAAGGATTTAAAGAGTATCAGAAGAACCCATGCTGGCATGAAGCGCCNAAGGCTGTAGAACAGGCCGCACTTCGGTGATAATTTAGTTTCTAGGGACTGAATATGACTCTTCCAGGACATGTTCGAGTCCAGTAAAACNCCGAGATATTTGGCATTATCTGTGTTGGAAACGGGCTGACCAGCGATATTAACGGTTAGGTTATTTTTTGAATTTACTGTCAGCAATTGGGATTTCGAGGCGTTTATGCAAAGGTTGTTCTGGGCCGTCCACTCATGGACTTTNGGCATTTGGTCACNAGTCAGGGCATCNAGCTCTGCCGTCNAAGATGCGNAANAGAGNAGGTGAGTATCATCAGCGAACAGTGTGGTGTTCAATGAGGAGGTTTCAAAAATGTCGTTGACATATAAGGTGAAAAGGACCGGTCCAAGTACTGAGCCCTGGGGCACACCACAGGTCACCGGGTGAGGAGAGGACAAGGTGTCTGAGATCGCAACCATTTGTTGGCGTCCAGTGAGGTAACTTTTCATGAGCTCAAGTTGTGGGCCCCGAAGTCCGTAACGCGCCAGATCAGGACTCTTCAACGGGCGTGTACACCCTAGTGCAGGGGTGCCAAACTCAAATTGCTTCGCGGGCCGGATTTAAACCTTCAAATCGCCTGCGGGCCGCACCAGTTAACTAATTCTGCAATGTTACCTCATGCTTTATCCTTTCACTTGAATACGTTATCATCAAGTATATATATATTGTACCACGGATCATAGGGGTTTTATTCTAGCAATTGCAACACATTTATTGGCGAGCAATGGAATTGGCAAAAATTCGATGATTGACCGGCTGAATTCAGATATAACGCTGGAGCTAACGTGACTCGGGTTTGTCTGGAGGCCGGGCATCTTTTGAGTATGAAGAGAAAGTGACACGGCAGTGCAACCACGGATATTTGCATTATATTTCTCTATAACCACTATATTCTACATATAGGCCTACAGTACACTGCTTATAATGGTTTTGCATTATTGGCGTTTTCGCTTACGTGAATAACTACGTTTTTTGTTTTTATTTTCCCGTAAAACTCTAAACCAGGGGTGTCAAACTCAACTTGCGTCGCGGGCCGGATTAGTCAAATGCTTCTAAAATGTTACCGCAAAATCCATGCCCATCATTACCAAGCCTATCTTTCATTATATTCGCAAACAATGGAATAAACCAAATAGGATGACGGGCCGGTTGAATACAGTTATACACCCCTGAAACAGTGGCTCTACCGACGACAAAAGTTTCCGTGATTCTATGCTTCCTTTGTTATAGTCGTAAAATCTGGCATTATAGTCCTGGGTAAGCATTGTTAGGAATACAAGAGATTCAACTGTAAACGCGGACGTTGGAATTTGGTTCAGCAGGATTAAATCGCGGTTCAGGTTTCTATCGAGGCAGGCCGCTACCCTAAGAAAGTCTCATTATCTGTAAGTAGGCAATAGATATGCAACCAGTGGCCCGCGAGGTGCAGGCTAATTCTCGAAATTATTTATAGTATCAAAAAGTAATTATCCAGGTAATTCTTTGTGAACTGGCCAACCAAAGTTTGATTAGCCTGACCGCGAAATTTGGGATTTTGTAACTAAATATTAGTTCTGAGGAATTTGCGTAGCCAGGGGCCAGCCGTATATTTCGTAGATCTTTGTGTATTATAGCAGAATATTTCGAGGCAGATTTATTTGACTTAGCATTTTTCTTAGCACTTCACGTGATTTTTTGCCACTCGAATTATTGCTTTTAGTGTTGGTGCCTCCTCCAGAAAATTAAAAAGTGCCTCCAATTTACAGAATTCAGTCGAACTGTATTCGCAATTATGAGAGAACGTTGCATCCAGCATGCGACTTCGCGTCTGCCTGCACTCACAAAAAGATTGTCGTGAAACCTTTGAACGAAATGATAGACGCACGTTCATCGAAATCCTTGATATGTCCAAGCGCCGAATAATCCTGTCCTTACCAAATGAGCCCAGCAGTATACAGAGGCGACCCGCATTACATGTAAGTAACATTGTTATTGACCGAATTCATTCATTAATTATGAAAAAATTCTGCGCATAGCGCGGCTGGCTCATCTTTGCAGACCGGGTTTTCATGACACAATTGTTATCGAGTTTGATGCGTAGTAAATTGTTGTCGCCGTTACCTAATCCGGTTCGCTCCCATCGGGCGACTAAAAATTGTGGCCCGAAAAGGTTACCACTGGGGGTAGTGGCTGCACTTCGTTGCGAGGATATTGCTCACCATGTCTACTGCTGGTTTACATATTCTTGACTAGCGAGGTCGTTGAAATCACACAAAATTTTGACGGCCTTCAAAATCCCAAGTCTAGGTTCTAACACAATCAGCACTCTTGAATCATAACAGAGAATACTTTCCGGGCACTATTGAGGGGTTTATTAAAATGAAAAAAATCGCCGTATCAACTATTACAACATTGAGATTGATTTAGCAGCCATTGGGCGGTTCAACTCACATGGACGAGGTAACAAATGGAATAAACACAAGCAGAGTAACATGTCCAAAAAACACCAACAACAAATTATCATAACTTCTAAATTCAGTATTTCTCACATAATCCGGCAGATTTATATTATCGCAAGGTAAATTGGTATTGAATACAAACAGGCAGTGTCTTTCATGGTTGTGTATCATCGCAGCAAATCGAATAGCAACAGGCAGTGCAACACTTCCACAAATAGCACCTAATGCAAACAAGAACTTACACCAGCATAATCAGCAGATTCAAGTCAGCACAAGGGAAATGAGTAATGCAAACAAGTCCAGGCAGTGTTTTTTTAAGTTGTGTATCATCAAAAACGGAGGCAATATATACAGGATTAATAGCAACCGAAAAGGTGCTAGAGCAGACACAATTCAGTGTGACGACAAACTATTGACTCAGTTGAAAAATTGAACAAACGCAGGGGTATTTACAAAAGGCGTAGACATAGACGAAAAAGCAACAAGACAGACGTCTCAGTACTTTCCGAGCACCATGCAAAGCAACGCCATTCTCACAAACATCCCGCACTCAGATTGCCGGAAGTAAGCTGCCCTCGGATCAGTGTCGACCGTGGGCTTAATCTCGTCGATACGTGGCAACGGATGCATCACCACCATGTTCTGCTTCGCCATCGTCATCAAATGCGGCGTCAGCACATATTTCCCCACCGCCTTCTCGTAGTCCCGCTCGGACCCAAACCTCTCCTTCTGAATTCTAGTCATGTACAACACGTCCGTGTCCGGCAAAGCCTCCTCCAACGAGCCGCACATCGTCTGCGGTATACCCTTCAGTCCGACGTAGTCGCAGATCTCGGCCGGCATCTCAAGCCCGGGCGGACAGATGTACCTCAAGTTCACGCGGTACAGCGTCAACAGTTTCGCCAGAGAATGCACAGTCCTGCCGTGTTTCAAATCGCCCACCATGGTCACGGTCATGCCGTTTACGGTACCGAGCTCTTCGCGTATCGTGAACACATCTAACAAGGCCTGCGTGGGGTGTTCGCCAACACCGTCACCTCCACTAATGACTGGTTTCGCAGTGAGCCCGGCTACCTTTTCAATCGCGCCAGGTTGAGGATGACGCAGCACGATAACATCAGCGTATCCTGACATGACCTGCACTGAATCAACAAGCGTTTCACCTTTTAGCACAGAAGACGATTGCTTGTTCATCGCTATCACCGACCCTCCCAATCTCTGCATGGCGGCGTGGAACGAACACATAGTCCTTGTACTCGGCTCGTAGAAAATAGATGCCATGACGCGTCCGCTCAAAATATTCCCCAGGTACTTTTCTCGCTGCACCATGCTGCGTAGGGTGTGAGCCACGTTAAACAGGTGATGAAGCTGCTCCTTTGTGAACTGCGCCACACGGATAATGTCCGAATTGATCAGGCCGTGGCTGGGCTTGAAGTGTCCGTCCGATGATCCGCTCATGGCACCGCTGCCCAGGATGGAGCTGCGTAGTAACGAAGACGCTTGCGGGGTGGCGGCCTTTTCGCCGTCAGCCCTTTTAACGAGCAGGCCAGGGCCGTCGCCGGCTCCAAAGTAAGGCGTCGGGAACGCTCCGGGCGGCTCTGCGATGCGCTGCACTTTAGGCGGAAACCCGTGAGATATTTCGCCAGACATCATCCGTGGGCTTAGCGCAGCCAGGGGACCGACGCTTTCAGGCACATTGACTTTTAAAGAAGGCGCCGGTAAGACTGGTCCAGGCTGCTTGACGGAAGGTGGCGCCGATAACGGTTTCACATCCTTGCCAAAACCGGGCGGCAAAAGCACCTGCCCATCTATATAGGCGATTTCACCATGCAGGACCACTCTTTTTACAGCGCCCTTAACTTTAATACCGGCAAACGGGGTCCATTTCGATTTCGTGAATGGCATCGCGTCTGGAATCACCCACTCTTCATTCATGTCCACTTCGACGTAGGTATTAGGCTGGTGAGGTAGGTTGAAAATCTTCTTCGGATTGGTGTGCAGTCTAAGCACTAGATCGTCAATACTCAGTCGTCCATCGTTAACCGCATTCAAAAGCAGTGGCAGCATAGTCTCGAGCCCCGGAAAGCCAGGCGGAGGACTATCCCTGTCCTTCTCATATACTGCGTGTGGCGCGTGATCGGTCGCAAAGCAGTCGATGATATCTAAGTTCTCCCACAGCGCGGTCTGGTCTTCTTTTGTCGCCAGAGGCGGACACACTCTACCACGTCCGTGCCCTATGGTGTCCAAGTCATCAGCAGTTAGAAACAAGTGATGAGGAGAAGCTTCGCAAGTCACCGGCAGGCCGCGGTCTTTTGCGATGCGGATCATCTGCACCTCTTCGGCTTTCGACACGTGACAGAAATGCACGGGACGCGGGTAGAGCTCGGCGAGCCACAGCACGGCGGCCATGGTCTGCCGTTCCGAGTGGCAGCAGATGGGCAGGCTTTTGGGCCACGCCTCAAAGTGCTTGATCCACTGCGACACGTCGTCCATTTTCAGCGTGCTGAAGGTGTCGTTGAGGTACATCTTGAGAGCGATGGCGTGATCGCTGGCCTTGGCCGCGTCTTCCGCTTTTGTCATAGCCGCGCCCATGTATATCCCATAATCACAACGGGCTCCAGCATCTGCAACTCTCATCGCGAGTTTAATCGTTTTCTCATCAATCACAGACGGATTCGTGTTTGGCATCGCCAAAATCGTGGTGATACCGCCGGCAAGTGCGCTTGCCGTACATGTAGACCAGTCCTCCTTGTGCGTCTGCCCGGGGTCCCTCACATGCACGTGGACGTCAATAAGCCCTGGCAAGCGCACGAATGACCGCGACGCGATGCTGTCGTAGTGCGGCCTGACTTTCGGCTCGCCGCCGATATCCTGCAACGCAGACACAAACAGTTTGGCACACTTAACATCCGTGATAAGCGGGATGGAGTATTCAACTGCCATACGCCTCGCCTTGTAGCCGTGAGTCATAAAAGACGACACGCGTCTGGATCCTCCGTTTCTCATCGGCAAGTTGATCACCAGATCAAAACGGTTGTTGGACAGGTCGTCCATGATGGTAGACTGCTTTTTCGCGTTTTCAGCCGTCATGCCAGTCTCGTCGAAAGGCCAGTCCACGGCCTTGATCTTGATGCCGTGTTCGCTGTAAAAATCTGCCGTCCCGATACTGCCATACAGGTTGAATCCCATCTGTTCCAAGATGCGCGCCGACTCCAGCAGCTCGGCTTTGTGCTTGTAACTGCCCACCGAGAGAAGGATGTTTTTCTTCGGCAAACGGAACCCAGTGCTCTGCAAGGCTTTTAAGTAAGCCTCTTCTCTGTTTTCGCCGAAGCAAGCCACCTCTCCGGTCGAAGCCATTTCCACACCGAGCATCACGTCGGCCCCACCCAGCCTAGAGAACGAGAACTGCGGCACTTTCACCCCGACTCTTTCAGACTCCAAGATGCACCCCACTGGTTCGATGGGATTATCCATAATCACTCTCGTAGCTGCGGCAACGAAATCAAAATTCAGCGTCTTGGAAACAAACGGAAAGGACCTCGAAACTCTAACATTGCATTCGATGACTTTCAACTCGTTGTTCTTCGCAATCAGCTGCAAATTGAACGGCCCGTTGACTTGCAGTTCAAGCCCGATGGCGCACACGATCTGGTTGATCTTCCCGAGAGTGGCAGCGTTCAGGTCTTGCGGCGGGGTGATCAAAGTCGCGTCGCCAGAATGCACGCCTGCGTTCTCGACGTGTTCCGAGACGGCCATCGCGATAACCTGCCCGTCCTTAGCGACGGCGTCGACATCAATCTCTTTCGCTTCGAGTATGAACTTGGAAATGACCACTGGGTGATCTTTCGAAACCTTCCCGGCGTTTTTCAGATACTCCTTCAGGTCCGACACGGAGTGTATCACTGACATGGCGGCGCCGCTGAGGACATACGAGGGTCGGACCAGGCACGGAAAGCCGACTTGCTCGCAAAACTGCTCTACCGAGGCCACGTCTGTGAGTTCCTTCCATTGCGGTTGACTAATGTTGACATTGTCGAGCATTCTTGAAAACTTGAACCTGTTCTCAGCGTTGTCGATGGACTCCGCCGTAGTGCCCAAGATCCTCACTTGCTGTCGGTGCAGCCCCATTGCGATGTTATTGGGCAACTGTCCACCCATGCTCAAAATCACACCCTTCGGCTGTTCCATTTCGTAAATATCCATCACGACTTCGAGAGTGATCTCGTCAAAGTACAGCTTGTCGCACACGTCGTAATCCGTGCTCACAGTCTCGGGATTGCAGTTCAGCATGATGGTCTTGTAGCCTAGCTTACGCAGCTCTGTAATGCACTGCACTGCGCACCAATCAAATTCAACGCTGCTTCCGATGCGGTAAACGCCAGACCCGATCACCATCACATATCCCGCTGACGTTTCCGTGTCGCTCTCCACGCCGTTGTAGGTCAGGTACAAGTAATTCGTCATCGCAGGCCATTCCGCGGCCAACGTATCGATGCATTTCACGCACGGAGCGATCTCGTGCTCCTTCCTGCATTTGCGGATGAAGTTTTCGGTCGATTTGCAAGCAATGGCGATCTGCTTGTCGGAAAATCCCAAGCGTTTCGCGCTGAGCAACAGCTGCTTCGGCAGCGATTGCAAGTCTCCAGCTTGAGCCGCAGAGTAGGACTCCAAAGTGTTAGTCATGTTAGTAATATTCTTGAACTTATTAAGGAACCATTTATCGATTTCAGTGAGTTCATAAAGCCTGTCGATGGTGTAACCCGCTTTTAACGCCGCTGCCAGTACGAAGATACGTTGATCGGTGGGCACAGACAGTTCCTCGTCTGACACTTCCGTACCAAGACCCGCGAACCCAATCCAGTCACGGCACACCATTCTCAAAGCTTTCTGCATCGTCTCCTCGAAGCCTCTCCCTATCGCCATCACCTCTCCAACGCTCTTCATGCTGCTGCCGATTTTATTGCTGACGCGATGGAACTTGCGCAAATCCCACCTGGGTATCTTCACGACGCAGTAGTCCAAGCTCGGTTCGAAATTGGCAGTGGTCTGCTCGGTGACGTTATTCCTGAGCTCGAGCAAGGAATTGCCGAGTGCCAGTTTAGCGGCTACGTACGCCAACGGGTACCCGGTGGCTTTGCTAGCCAAAGCTGAACTTCTGGACAATCTCGCGTTCACCTCGATAATATAAAACTCCTCCGATTCGGGATTAAGAGCATACTGTATATTGCACTCTCCCACAACGCCCAAGTGGCGAATCACCTTTATCGCGGTGGTCCTCAGCCTGTTGTAATCCCGATTGGACAAAGTCTGGCTGGGAGCCACTACAATAGACTCGCCGGTGTGAATTCCGAGCGGGTCCACGTTTTCCATGTTACAAACGGTGATGCAATTATCGTACGCGTCTCTCACCACTTCGTATTCCACCTCTTTCCACCCTTTCAAAGACTTATCGATCAGGACTTGCGTAGTGTGAGCAAATGCGGAAACTACCAACTTTTCCAATTCTCCTTCGTCATTGGCAAATCCAGATCCCAAACCGCCGAGGGCATAAGCAGCGCGCACTAGAACCGGATAACCGAGCTTGCCAGCGACGGCCTTTGCCTCAGCCAAGTTGTAAGCAGCGTCGCTGGGCGCGACCCTCTCACCGATTTCTTTCATTTTCTCAGCAAACACTTTCCTGTCTTCGGTATTCTCGATGGAAGATATCGGCGTGCCGAGTACCTTGACATTGTACTTTTCCAAAATCTGCTGATCCTTGAGCTGAACACCACAGTTCAACGCGGTCTGCCCTCCAAAAGTCAGCAAGATCCCGTCCGGCCTCTCGATGTTGATGACTTGCTCCACGTAAGATGGCGTGATCGGTAGGAAAAAAACTCTGTCGGCCAGTCCTTTCGTAGTCTGCACGGTGGCGATGTTCGGATTGATCAGCACGGTGTGTATGTTCTCTTCTTTCAACGCCTTCACGGCCTGAGACCCGGAATAATCGAATTCTCCGGCTTGACCGATGCTCAACCCACCCGATCCTAGAATCAGCACTTTCTTCGGGCGAATCTTGAAGTTTTTCGGAGTGTTGCCCGCTATTCTCGCTTTGATCGCAGAGTACATCGGCGGCACGTTTGAAACTCCCATGATCTGCGCCTTGACGGTGTCCAGGAAAACATCAAACAGCACCTCCAGGTCTTCCGGGCCGGCAGTGTGCTCGGGATGGAACTGACAGCTGAAGAAGGGCAAGCTCTCGTGCACGATACCTTCGTTGGAACGATCGTTCGCGTTCGTGAACAGCGGCAGCCAACTTTTTGGTAACGAGCTCGCCTCGACTGCAAACCCATGATTTTGCGACGTGATGTAACAACGGCTTGTGCCTTCCAACGTACAAGGCTGATTATGCCCCCTGTTTCCATACTTCAGTTTTGACGTCCTAGCTCCGATAGCCAGCGCAAGCAACTGATTGCCGAGGCAGATTCCAAAAATCGGCTTCGGTTTCTTCAACGACATAGTCTCGCGAATATGTCTTATGGTCGCTTTCGACCTTTCCGGATCGCCGGGCCCATTGCTCAAGAACAGCCCGTCGTACTGCAGCTGCTGAAAATTGTAATCCCACGGCACTACCGTAACCTTCGCACCACGCTTGCAAAAACACCGTATCTGGTTGTTTTTAATCCCGCAATCGACCGCCACGATGTGTGGGCTGCCGCGCGCATTGTAAGTAACAGGCGAATTGATCGAGACTTCGGAAACCAAGTTTAATGTGTTGGGATCCAAAAACGGAATTCTATCCCACTGCTGCTTATCCGACGCACCTGTCAGGACCTTGCACAGCATCGCGCCGCTGGCACGTATGTGCTTGGTGAGTTGACGCGTGTCGATTCCCTTTATTCCTGGTATCCCTTGCTTGCTCATCCAGCTTGACAATGATTGAATGGCGGACCAGTGACTGTATTCCAGACAGTCCTCGCCCACAACGAGAGCGGCGATGTGGATTCGCGACGATTCGAACCACTCTTGAATGCCGTATTCGTCCTTGGACTCCTCGGACGGTACTCCATAATTCCCGATCAATGGATAGGTCAACACCAGCACCTGAAATGCAAATATAGCGTCAAATTTCAAGTTACGCATGTGATGTGTCAGATGTTTTTGCCACAAAATACCTGAAATTAATATGACATTTATTGTGGAGTTTTAGCGGACTCAACAATGTTGCGTTTACGATTACAAGTGTTGATGAATTAGGTATGAAGCTGGTCATTTACGAATATGGATTGTATTTTTCAAATTCGTGACGTATAACTTTGCCTCATACAGAAGAGTGTGCAATTGTGAGGAAGGGTGGTTCAGAACTGACTAGCAGCCGCATTCCCCACAGCACCAACTTTGAAGTTGCACAACCTTCATCTTGTCATGCATTCATTTATGATTTTGAAAGCTCCTATAAACCTAATCATCAACAACAAAGACCGACAAGCAGTGTTGGGATGACTCGACTCATGACTTTGTGATATACGTAGTCCTAATAATTGGTGTCTTGTGTTCTCGTTTCTATTTAAGTTCACATCATCCGAGTAATAAAGGACTTTCGCTCACAATCACTTGTCTGCATGTTCGGGATTTGGCTGAAGACAGATATATAACATGGCGCTGCGAGCATAGAATGAACATACGATGCCGCGGAAGATAGATTGGTTGCTGATCAAAGTGCTCGTGAAGCAAGATCTTGATCTTTCTATTCACATGGGTCAATCCTTTTGAACATGGAAACGGCAATTCCAGAATTTTGCAAGAGAATTAGGAGAGACAGCTGGAGGCGTAGAATGAGTCGCTAAATGGGCTGCTTTTGAAGCTGGTATCACCGAAGTCACATTCTTATAGATAGAAGCGTTGTGATTGCAACTTCCGATCGACAATCGGGAAATTCTTTACGAGATACTGAAAGCTGTTAATAGTATCGGCGACGCCGCGGAGAACGTTGTGATTCGACGACATAAGTTTGAGGAATGCAAGCAACAATCTGAACAATCGTTACAACAATACTATGCTGAAATTGTAAGCTTCATCTCACCATGCAAATTCAACGATGGTATCTGCAATGCAGAGAAGCAGAAGGGGCTCGACATGTGGTTACTCTATAAATTGGTGTTCCACAGAAACAATCAGCGATGAAGAAACTGTTTGAAGAAACGGAGCTAACATTAGATCGCGCGAGGCAAATTCTCGAAGAATTCGAATCAGTTCCGAAAACCGAAGATGCTTTCGCTGGAATTTCGACTCAGCATGGTATTAGTCAGATCACTGCTCCCCAAAACAAGACCCTGAAGTCGACGTACAAACGAAACAGAGCAAACTATGCCAATCATGTGGAAGAAAGTACAGCAAGCAAGAAACATGTCCCGCAGAGAACGTGCAATGTTATTTTTGCGAACGAACGGGGCATTTCGCTAAACTATGTTTCAAAAGGAAGTGAAAAGGTGGAAAATCCACGGCCTTGTCTGGTACAGTAGCAAAGAAAGCAGGTACCAGAACGAAGACAATTCAAGCCACAGTAGACGTGATGACACTTACGATTGATACTGGTGCTGACTGGATAGCAATCCAGCTTGAAACAATCCGCCCTACTCAATCCGACCGATAATATGTGCAAAACCAGAACAGCGGCAGAAACAGTCATGGAGCCCCTAGGATATTTCCACGCACGCGTGACCAGTGCATCGAGACAGGTCGACGAGAAAATCAATCGTGGTGTTTCGAGGAAGTAAGATGCCATTGTTATCGCCTGATGCGTCTGAAAACCTTGGTCTTGTGAAGTTCTCCAATGAAGTCGATCGAAATAATCCGAAGCTACGACTCATGACCCCACAACCGAATCCGCTACCAACGATAGAATTTGAGAGGATGAAGCTTTTGGACGAATTCCAAGATGTATTCGATTCAAAGCAACCTTTGAAGGGTGGGAAATTTATAATTAACCTGACTAACAACGCTGTACCATCTTGCGTGAGGTCAGCGGGGAATGTTCCGCTAGCATTCAAAGATCCTTTGCCAAAGGAATTGGATTTGCTGCTGGAAGAAGGCGTAATATCACCTGTTACAGAATCGACCGAGGACGCCAATGGGAAGTTCAGTGGGAAGGTGAGACTTTGTGTTGATTTTCGCCACCTGAACAAATTTTGCCGCAGAGAGATTCACTCATCTCCAAGTGTTTTGGAAACAGTTTAGCAGATAACAGGAAAGATCTTCATTGTATTCGACGCGTGGAAGGGATACCACCAGATACAACTGGACGAATCAAGTAAGAATCTGACGACTTTCATTACACCATTTGGGCGTTTCCGCTACCAGAGAGCTCCGTATGGAATCAGCTCGGTTAATGAGCACTTCAATCGAAGGATGACAGAGGAATTGAATGGCTTGAGTAATCACGTTAAGGTTGTTGATGATAATCTCATTTATTCGGGAGACGATTTGAAATCGTATGTAGGGCTGGGCCAAATCGAGTACTTTACTGATTCGATTCTGAATCACGTATTACGCTCTGGGTCGAGTATTCGAGCATCACTCATTATGACGTCACGACAGAATGTACTATGTCAAAGTTCAAATATGTACCTTTTATGCCACCACAAAGAACATAATGCCTGCTATCCATCACATTAAAGATACTTCGGTATTTCTGTCGCCCATACTGATTTCATTGCACTTCTTGACAACGTTGTGGGATGATCATGACTTCGACAATGTGTTATTTCAAGTAACGTCCGTAGCTTTGTACTATGTCTCGTATGCTGCGACACGGCCAATAATGGTTTCAAGGCATCCTCAGTGGAAACTAGTATCAAAACTATATTTCTCACTAGTAAATTAAGTTTCAGTTGCGACTAGCGTGTAATTTCGGTACTCGAAAAAATTGTCTTTTACTACTCGACTCAAATCATTAAAATTAATACTCGATCCAGATTCGAGTACTCAAATCATTGTGCCCAGCCCTAATCGCATGTTTCACTCGTGCCCGCTTTCCTGCTGAGATGTACCGAGAGCGGAATTTGTTTGAATAAAGAGAAGTGCAAACTTGCGCAAAGTGAAATTAACTTTGCAGAGGTAGTATTGAATGGGGATGGCTACAGAAGATTATCCACCGATCAAGGATAATCCAAGAATTATCATAGAAAAACTCACATAACTCCGCTTCTACTGGTCGGAATTGAGTCAAATTTGTTTTGCACCGTCTTTGAAGACAGCTCAACAATTTGATGGGGTTGGCAAAAAAATTTCAGAATTTTTTTTTTAGTTTTCCCTAATAAATCAAAAATTTCAATTGGATCTGCGGAGTCCTATACTTGTTAGAATTGAACCGAATTTGGTGTGCAGCGTTTTTTAGGGTAACCTGACGATTTAATCAGTGAATGGCTGGAATCCGGGAAAAAAGTTATTTTTGAACAGCCCTACCCTACATTCGATTTGTCAAATTGATTGCATACCTCAGAAAATCGCTCACTGTCTATGTTCATATCTCAAATTGCAATTTATCACTCACCCCGGTCGACATCTATTTGAAGACAACAAAGTAGGAAAATAATTTTAATAATGAATATTCAAATCAAATCTCAATATCATAAAAACGAAAGATATCCGACCGCTGTCGCGTTACAACTTGCATTTCACAAATTGTAACTTCCACTCCATAAACTACCAAGAAGTTTGAAATCATAGATTCTGAGAATGTAAAAGTTACATGAATATTTTGATCAATTTGTTGAACTTGGAAATAATTTTCTGCACTTAGGTAGGATCATCACGCAATATCTATTTGACATAACCATCATTCAAATAGTATATTCATATTGAAATGAACCCGAATATTTTCGGCTGACACTC
>ATSW01124081.1:0-10266 GCA_000444245.1 Botryllus schlosseri | reverse complement strand
GCTTCTAAACTAAGAGACGCACACGATTTCAAATTGGTATTTCTTCACTGCCATAATATTTTTCCCAGCGAGATGGTATTTGTCTTGTGAGGTTCAGATTGTAAAGACAGTAACATTCGGCGTCAGTCATTTAGGCGCCTATGAACAATTAAACCTATATGTGTTTTGTATGTATAACGAAGTCTTCGGTCAGCATAAAGGCCAAGGTTTTCTCGCTGCCGATCGTTCTGGCACACTTCTTGGAGTCGCATGNTATATGGCCNAAAACTTGATTGNATGTCTTGGTGGGTCATGGCGCGGTAATGGCCCAATANCCAATAATAAAGACAAATGGCNANTNGAATTCGCGCGCAGCGCGAAAAANATNTGAAAAAATTGCNTAAATTTTCAAAAAANACTCTATGATTTATGCTAATTCACGAAATAATTTTGGGCCCCCTTCGAGCTCGGCCCCCCCCAATTGGGGGGTTTGGGGTGCGGCAGTTACGGTGCTGCCTATTACACAACACATAGATTATGATATTTCATTGTTGGATTTACTGGAGGCAATTTCGTTTTAATTAGCAACGATGTATGCATTGCATATGATCTGTGTATCAACGTCATGGAGGGGAACCGACTACCGAGACGCCAGATGTAGGCCAATGAAAAATAATGTCGAAGGCTGTTGATATTTGTCGACTGATGTCCATTGTCCATGAATACCTAGTTTCGAACAAATGTACAACCAAAATCCCGAAACTTCGATATGTACTGTTCACAAATAGGGTGAAAGGAGAGATGAGGCAGTGCCAAGCCAATAGCCTCAAGCCTCTCCTCAGATGGCGCAAATCATCGATCCGAGCTCAAAATTTTTAATATCCAGATTTCTGATAAAATCAATCGAATGCCATTGTCAAACCGATTCCGAAAATCCAAATATTTATGAAGTTAAGACACCAGTACCCTCTCAAAATCACTATGAGATGTGAAAATCGGCTTTGCTCTACGTTGGGCCTACATTACAGTACAATGATAGCGGTGTGCTACAATACATGCTGAGGCGCCAGGGCTGTGGAGTCGGTAAATTCTACCACCGACTCTACATATTTTCAATATACGGACTCCAACTCCGACTACTGAGTCTTTAAACGTATACCGATACCGACTATTATCTTAAGAGAACTCGGACTCCAACTCCAACAGTATTAGCAATTTACTCCGAAAATTATACGCCACAGTGACGGTTGAATGACTCTATCATATAACGATTTAACATATGCAAACATATGATTACCGATGGCATGAAAAATTTTTTCATTGTGGCACAGAGTTATTCACTAAGCAATGAACATGGAAAAATGCCTTTCTAAATATCCCTCCTTTTTCATATTTTTCAAGTTTTTATAACATGGACTCTCCAATACCCCTAATATGTGTAAATTATTCAACGATGACATATATCATCTAATCCTGTATAATTAAAATACAGATAAAACCATCGAAGTGTAGCTCTTGTGTATGAGTCAGCAACTAATACAGAGATGTAAAACTTACTAATTTTCTCATTACTAGGGTGATTTTTTTTATAATGTCAAGATAAGTCAAAATGTTATCAAAATTGTAGAGTTCGGTCAAAACAATTGTCAGAATTGTTTACAAGTCAAAATTCCACAAAACCAGACGATGTATAAACTGCCACATGGTATAATTCCGAAAATTGCATCAATTTGTGACTGCATCGCGAAGATGTATATTGCGATTTTCTTCCTCTACGCAACTGAATTGCAATTTGCAAATAATGTCCAATTTTATCCATATCGTTAGTAATAACAGTGATTGATGGTGCAAAAAAATCCTATTCTAGTTATTATTAGTAATTTAAAGATACCTTTGAAAGCAATTGTTTTCATAATAATAAAGTTGGAGTCGGAGTTCACAAACTCCGACCCCGACTCCAGTCAGTATTTTTTCCACGACTTCGACTCCATCCACTATAGTTTTCACGACTCCGACTCCATTAGGCGAAAAATTGTCAAACTCCGGCTCCACAGCCCTGAGGCACAAATTAATAACTATTATTCTAAACCTGGCAATCGCAGCGTAGCTATCGACTTCGCGTACCGACGGTGTCGAATGAATTTTGAAATTACGACGGCCAACGCGGAGTGCAGGGATCATACATGCACTTGCTGGTGGTGGCCTATAGCTGTTATGTATTTTAAATATCTTCATTGTGGATACGTAGGCCTAGTACCTTGTTACGAAACCCGAGTATGAAGAGCGCTAATGTGCTGACGAGAAACAAGTCGTCTAATGAATAAGCCTTACTTTATAGGTTTTATATATTTGTGAATTCGACTCCTAAGAAGTCTGCCAGTCACGAACCTCACTCTGCTAGTCACTGATTAAGGTAGTATTGTAGCTTCTTGAATTCCATATCGAAATATTCCGATCCGTGGAATCAACGATCATATGTTCGAAAAGTAGCCCTCCACTTAACTTCTGGGTTGGAGACGCCGGATATAACAAGCATATAATTTTATCAGTATATTTACAGGAATGTCGGAGTCGGTGGTCAAGTCAACTGTGCACAACCACTTAATTAAGTCTAGTGCCAGCAGCCGAAACCTACACCGAGTACTCCAAAAAGACAAAGTATTTCGTTACTGGCCGTCTTTGCCTAATACTACCGGCTAAACTGGTGCGGACTTCCGTTGAAGTACAACAAAGTGTCCGAAAGGCGAGTTTCAAATCTCATCTCCAACTACAACTACATCTCAAGAGAGTGTGTGTGCACAACGTCCAGTCTGTTGCATGTATTTCAAATACGCCCATAAAACTTTGCATATATACCACTTATACGAGGACAGGGAAATCGGTATCGGATAAATAAAAATAACTGAAATCCCCAGATTTGAAGGCGTATATCGTGAACTTGGAGACAGCGTAGCTAACAGCGTTATCAGACACAAAATGAAGCGCGAGATTTCTAAGAGAGAAAAAGTCGAGGCTAATCGTACTTAATCCAATTAGTTCCAAGTCATCAAAACTAACAAAGGTACCGACCATAGCCACTGTCTATGAATAAGTTGATTTCAAGAATCGAAAGATATCAAAATGTAAGGAATAGGTCGAAATGGAAGGATCGAAGGAGCCGCGACAGCGTGCAAATGAAGTCGTTCAAAACGCATCAGTGGAAATGTAGTCAAGTTGTGCAAAGATAAATTTGGTGCTAAATTGAACTTCGTGGTCGGCAGCCAGCATATTATGTATACTGCTTTTCGCCTATCCTTTTATCAAAGCGGGAGTGCTGGTCTTGCGGTAACCTTATAGATAAAAATGAACCGTTTTCACAATTATAAACATAGCGCCGTTAGATGAAAGAGTGTGTGTTACGACCAAGAAACTGATTCGTAAACAGTACCCATATAATTCCAGGCATGAGACTTCCAATTGAAGCCGTCGAAGGGTGTTTTCATCATATACACTACCGGTACGAGTGCAACCTTCCCATCTTTTCATTGTATCGCATTTTTTGTTGGTGTACTGAACTGATTAAAATTGCTAATAAACCGAAACGAAAAGCTGAATTTTGTACCAGGGCGCCCAGATATATTGATTGGCAACCCACGTTAGTGCGTAAAGAAGGCATATCGGTGATTTCCCTTTACAGTTTATACTGCACTGTAAATATATGAATGGAAGAAAGATGTATTTGCTTGATTTCCACCATAGAGCAGCGTGCAAATCGGTCATTGGCACTTTCTTGCAGGACAGATTTTGCTTACACACCCATTGTAATCGGTAAAATGAGTCGAATACACCAATCTTATTGGAATACGTCACACGGGTGCAGTGTAGTGAGATTCCGCACCCGAAAGTGATATTCAACTGATTTGCAGCCTACGCTATGGTTCAGATCGGAGAAACACACGACTTTCGTTTACAGTACAGGTGTTGAGCTTGGGATAGGTAAATCTGCGCCATGAATATGAAATGTGCGGTTGCTACAGCGGCACTACAGCAGTGAGCAGATTGCTGAAGAAGCAAAGAAGATATTCATTGAAGAATGTGAAAGCGTAGACGACTTTTCTGGTCAGAAACTGAACAATACTAAATCATTTGCTTACAACCTACAAAATATACTTGCGATTAGAATTCCAACAGCTATAGTTGCTATAAAAACGATTTGCCTAGAAATTACAGTGCGGGGTCATAATTGGAAATTGTGTCATAAGCTTAAGCGGTTGGCAGTCACAACATGATATTTCCAACAGTTAGTGCAGCCTTTCGCCTGGCAGTGCTACATTTATGTCTATCGTAAGTGTAGTTACACACGCTGTTTTTACACCACAACCATAAAAAGCAATCACAATATGCGCAAATTATTATGCCCTTCGTCCGACACGACTAATGCTAGCAGCTAATTGTGCAAAGCGATTCTCCTAAGCAGCATAAGAAAAAAACGTTCACGCAATTACCTAACACACGCGTATGCACTATTTGCACGGATCTTCGCATTGCTGAATATCAACTTGAGACTTGGAATATCATAACGTGTCGTACACGTGTTCCGAATTAGCTGAAATAAAAAAGGATACGGCCTCGGATAAATGCGATTGATGCGTAATGCGTGAATCTAAGCGTGACTAAACACGGCTTTAAGATACAGGTGACCCAAATCTTATTTATCTACATTGCATATCAAGTATGTAGATCAAGGTTCCACTGCTACGACCAAGCAAAAACGGTCGGTATATCCATTCCCTTTCACCGGAGACTGTAAAGCACTCGGAATTGAGCGGACTACTCAGACAGCGAAACGCTCTACATAATAGCTTTCAAAACTACATTCATGGCAGGATATACTTTATTAGACAGAGGCCTCTTTGAGTTATCGGCACAACGACAAGCTTTAGAAACTTACAAATATAGATACAGAATAAAAGAATCACGGCGTCACAATGGAACTTTGACAAACCACACAAAACTAAGGTAACAGGCAGTCCCATATAGTGAGCAGATGCATAGGAATAAACATATCAAATAAACTGAAGACTTTACAGACGAACATACAGAAGTACAGATTATATAGAATAAATGTAATAGTTTAGGGCTGTATGCGATGGTCCCTTATGCGCCGCGAACGAAAATACCAGCAAACGTCTACAAACCTGAATACGAGAATTGAAGAAAACGCGGCCTGTTCGTGGGACGGCGACTGAAAATATATCAAACACGGGTCGCGGGTTAGCAGTGCCCGGCAACACACTAACACGGGCCACACTCACCATCGTCTGAACAGGAAAAACAGAAGGCCGACCGCGATAATGGCCGCGAGAATCGAAAGGACTATCACGGCCGCGTTGCTTGACTCTACAAAAGAGAGAAGGGGGTGATTCATATATGTATATTGTATACTGCATAGTGTCATGCGCCGATTTACGGAATTCCAACTGCGGGTGGTATAGAATGTGTGTTGGGGAGGTATTTTGTAACAATGACGCGACGTCCGAGATTTACTGTGACGTAGTGAATACATATGACGTCACAATTAAAAAGCCGAAAATATGGAGGGGAAAAGCCGCCTTTCGCACGCCTGGCTAGTGACTATACTCAAATGCATGTGGGACCCTTTAACTCTGTTAAAGTTGGTTAAGATTTGAAGCTTCTTTGGAACCGAATCACTCAGCCCTAGCAGTGATGTGATCACGTGAACACTTCAAAATAGACTCGATTCTTACCGGGTTCGGCTCGTTGCTCCAATATCAGGCCTGTCGGCGGATCATATTCACTCATGGCCACGTAAGAAAGTGAATTTTCTTCATCGACAACAGCTTTGACCATGAAGACAGATATCCTTTGGCCGTAAGGAATCGGCCTGTTCCACGCGCTGAAATATGTAGATTGCCGTTGGTAGAAAATTGAGACGTATTTCCTGCGCGAATAGCGCCCACCGCAATGCACCATTGATTAACTTAGAATCCAAGACTGATTTGACTGAAAATTGGCAGTCGCAATAGGTTGTGTTATAACTCATTTTGCGACCAGAGTCCCGGTGCAGGGCAGTGTTAAATCAGCATAATTACTACATATTCCGTTACAGGGAATATAATATAAAACTTGTAATGGGAAAATGGTTAAAGATATATTTTTATATATTTTAATGGAGTCTTATCAACACCGACGGAAATTGAACACAGTCTTGAATAAATCCTCGCTCGATTCACGCTATAATCATACATTTACTTTTGTGTTACTAATTCCATACACGCCGAAAGTTGAAGGGAAGGCGGGCTGGTTAGTGTGTATACGTTGACCAATGTGGAGAATTGTCTATCACGCCGAATTCAGCACTACGATTACACTACTATTTGACAATTTGAAAAAATTTAGCAGCTGGTTACCAGTGAATCCTGCATGTTGAAATAGGCACTTCGTGAATTTTTCATTAGAAATGTAATGACTATAATTATTATGAAAGTGATGCATCAATATTGCATTATTAAATATGAAAATGAATGCTACACCGAATATGGTATATTTGGCACCCGGTATGTATGTAGTAGTGTATTCGTGTTAGAAGTTAGGTTAAGGTTAAGGTCAGGGGCTCCCAAGCAGGGTTGTAACCAAGTCACAAGGATCTGAGTCACAAGTCAATCTCACTTTTATAGTTTTGACTCGAGTCAAGTCGAGTCATCTTCAATCCACCACCAAGTCAAGTCCGAGTCCAAGTCAGCGAGGAGAGGGTCGAGTCCGAGTCCTAATATTATGACTCGAGTCCGAGTCCAAGTCATTGTGTTGACTGCTCAGTTTCCAGTTAAAGTATTGTTAATCTCGTTTTTTATAGCTCTGTTTGGTGATATCGAATGGTTCGCATTTATAATATACTAATTTCCTCACTTTTAGCATTTCTGGTCACACTAATATCCCCCTCCCCCAACCGTAATCTTGAGATACCCTAACCCCAACTTTGACCCTAACCCACATCCAACCCTAATATCCGTCTCTCCAAAGGCAATTTTTATTTTTTATTTTGACGAATATAAAATTGTATCGTGTTCATGGGAAACACTTGCTGGTGTCGTGTGAAACACTGCTTCGATCTGGGGCGTATATCGAAGAAGCGCCGACATTCCAATATCAGTGGTCGTTTCACAGCAAGCCGACATAGATCGCTATCATTATTTTTTAGGTGACAAAAACTGAGTCGCGGGCCGGAGTCTGCCGACTCGTACACTGTGGCATAGCCGGAATAAATATTTAACCGAAGTAAAAATACACTGACTTGACTTCATCGCTCACACTTCTTCTTGCCATTTGGGAATCTGCGTTTGGCAGAGGCGTGCATGATGACGGCTTGCCCTTGCCCAGGGTATAAGTCTCTTCCTTCGCGAGTCTGTGTGTGAATGTCGTTAAGCTTTAACAGTATTCCTTCCGGCAAGATGATACGGCTCGTTAAAGTTAAAGACCGATGTGGCAGCACGAAAACGGATAAAAAAGGCCTTGCGACAGGCGGGTGTTCTAATGACACTTTGAACCTACAATTCGTCAGTACAGTAGCAGGTTTCCTTCGACTTCAAGAAAAGTACTTTACTGCGGATGCCTACTCGGAAAATAATATAGTTCGTCGTCTCTTATAAATTTCAGTACCTAACTATGCTTGCATAGATTTTTAGTACAACCTATTCGAAAATAGAACGTAACAGTAACGGTACCACAGCACTGGCGCGGCTTAGCGATACGTAATCTTCATCGCAAACAAAGTACTTCTACATTCACGGAGTACTGAAGTGGTTACTCTTTTAGGATATTTCCACTCGTCAGTTTCCATTTATAGTTAGGCAAAACTAGGCGCAGAATATTTACTTCGAAATCGCTAATTCTACTTGTTCTTGGGAGTAGAAATTTACAACGCTACTTCTACTTTGATACCGGTACCAATGATAAATACTTTCTGGCTGCATTTGTACGCAAACTAATATTTACTCACACACTTTGGGGCAAATCCATGTACGACGCATACTTGGCGTCGGACGCGTACAGACAACTGGATTTTAAAAAATGCGCAACTAGAACTAGAACTACTCACTTTTCGAAACTAGCGACTAGAACAGTGTTTCTCAACCTTTTTCGACTCATCGCCCCCTTGTCAAGCTCGACACAAATTTTCGCGCCCTCTCCATACTTATGGATTCGAAATTAAGGACATATCGACAGGAAAATTATTCACCTAACTCTGATCGCTGGTGAATTGACTAAAAAGGGCCATTTCTCCGAGCAGGTGCTCGGAAAACCGGTGACCGCGTCTACTTTCCAAGGAGTTGACCATTTAGTCGCGTCATATGCAGAATAAACGGTCTTCACGTGCATTTTTTGGTCGTGTTAATTACATATATCTCACTGGACGCTCTAATACTTTCGCCGCCTTTGGTATTTCCGCCCCTTGTTTCTCAAAATCGCCCACGTTGGGAACCATTGAACTAGAACTAGATCTAACAACAAACTAAAACGCAAATTTAACTAATAAACTGACAATACAAATTTATGAACTGCAAATGAGCTGAGACATATTGGAGATAAATCGGCACTTCAAAAGAGAGGCGTTTGAACCACAAAACCCGTCAGCTGGCTACACCTCTGTTGGCAGCGATGTCTAGGAGATAGCGGTGGCTGTTGGAACATCACACAACACATCATCGGTATTACGGTTCATGCCAAATGCAAACACGTGTTTTTTAGTTGTTCAGCTATTTTGTCTAATGAGCAACTATAAATAGAACTACAATCACTAAAAAACAGTTTTTCGTCGACCGTCATCGAACTAAATTGGTAGTCATCAATTCTTGACAGAGTACCGACATTATGAGGAAAGAAAGCTCGAATACTCACGGTTCTGTTGCGTAGGCAAAATATTCCTCTCCCGGAGCGACATCATCACCGTATTGTTTGATATTTCCAAATCGCGATTCGTTCATCACAGTATCTAGGATTTCGTCCTTTCCATAGTAATGCACCACCAGAAATTGGCATCTGGCAAAAGCAAGTATACAAATAGGTGAAAAGCAGCGTTGACCGCTAAATATTTCGTTCTAGAATAGCGACGCTCGTCAGGGGTAATCGTCAGTAACTGGTAGAGAACGGGAAAGAACATTGTATATTAACAATCGTATCACAAAATATGACGTCACCGGCATGAAATTTCGAATAATCGGGGCGGAGAGAGCGCTTAAGCCCAATTTGCTATGTTGTACAATGTACAAAATATTTGATTTGAAGAAAATAGTATTTACGGTGGCAAATTTTTCAATTATTTATCACAAATCAGAAATTTTGAATAACAACTTCGCTTCTATGGGTTAGAATTGAGCCAAATTTGTTGTTGTCGTTTTTTGCAGACAACCTAACAATTACATGGAGCAGCCAATAAAATTTGTAGATATTTTATATTTATTGTTATTATTATAAATCCAAAACTTTTTTATTATATAGCAATGCTTCTATAGGTTGTAATGGAGCCAAAATTGGTGTGCAGTGTTGTTTTAGGCAACCTAACAATTTCATAAGTAGCCAGTAACATCTGAAAAAACATGTATTTTTTAACAGCCCTCGGGGTGTTCAAAAATGATTTTTTTTCTCAAATTGTACTGGCTACTTGATAAAATTGTCAGGTGACCTAATTGAAGCCTGCACACCAAATTTGGTTCAATTCCAACCAGTACCCGCATTGCTACAGAAGAAAGTTATTTACTCATTTATTTATTATTGTTAGGTTCTCTAGAGAAACGATGCTCACCAAATTTGGCTCAATTCCAAACAGTGGAAGCGGAGTTATCGCCGTCAAAAAATTTGGATTTGAATAAAACAGTATTTACGGTGGGCACACTTATAATTAGTCATTAAAGAATAGGCCACCGTAAACACTATTTTATTCGAATCGAAAATTTTTCAACAGCAATAACTTCGCTTCTACCGATTGGAATTGGGCCAAACTAGGTGAGCATCGTTACTATAGACCAGTGCTCTTCAACCGGGGTGGTCGTACACCCTAGGGTGTACCAGAATTTGCAAAGGGTGTACAACTCGGATGGGGTGTACAGGGGTGTACCAGAACCGAATTACAATGAGCCGATGGCTAGCTATCACAAAGACAGGTTTATGGGTCAGTACAGGTTGACGCACAGGTTAATGAGCAATATGGTACGATGTTATCTCAAGTGCAATACTGTACACTGCTTGATTGTGATGTCATAAGCAAATATTTCTCCTATTCATTTAGCCGTC
>ATSW01124070.1:0-10201 GCA_000444245.1 Botryllus schlosseri | reverse complement strand
CAAATATCCATTTTAAACTGTACAAGTGTAGCCTACATGTCTATGTCCGGTCAACTTCTGACTCATCAATTTATTCGAACATATACTGGGATTATTCGTCTAGTTGCGTGAAGCACGAAAAGTTTTTCAAATTCATGAACGAATTTCGTCCTTCCTATTAATAGCACATATTACTATCAAATATTTATCCTTGATCAGCCCATGTGATCAGATTCAACAGTAGACTTGATGGGGATGTGTTCGAAATTTTGGGTAAGTTATTATTGATGATTCATCTTCGGGTGGGCCAGTTGTTATTAGTCACTTTTTGGCAAGCTGTTATTTCTTGACTGTGCGGCGCGGGTCCGCGGACGGGTGGTTGACAACCACTGCTCTAGATCACCAAAATATGTGAAATTCCGCTTTAGCAGACTGGGCAAAGTGCAGCCCGCAACGCGATTTTGAGTAGCCCGCGAAAAGTTACCAGGAATTCAGAATATAAAACCAACTTTTTAATGTTAATCCGTGGACGGAATTCTTAAGCTGTATAAACTGAACCGGACATTCGTTCAATATTAAGCCTCTTTATTTATTTGCCGCGATTACTTAGCCTACGTATGTCATACGAGTAATACAGATAGACACTAAAGATAATGTAGGAAAGTGTGTCGTAACAAATGAAGTCACAAAAAGTCACTGTTTCCATTTAGTTCCGTTCAAACCTTCTTTGATGCCATTGTCACATTTACACAATATAGGCTACGTGCTTCAAATTGTTACGTGATACGTTTTCAAATCCCTAATTCGTAAAACAAGTCAATCAGTGCTCGTGGTGAAACGATGAACTGGCGGGAATGTCAAAAAAAGAAAGGTTAGGACCAATGTTCCCTCTAAGCTGCGCACGTGCGCAAATGCGCAGTGCTGAACCGGTCTCTGCGCACAGAAAATCTTGGCTGCGCACAAAAAATCCGTAGGGATGACTTTTTTTTAAATTGTTGTTCTCCAAGTGACCGCGCAAGCGCGCTGACTCGTAAGTTGTGAAAAATCAGAGGGAACATGGCCAGGGGCCAATAGTGTTATCGGTGAAGTCTGAAACCGAGGTACAAGTGCGGCCAGTAAAGGTAAATAATCCGTGAAGAAATGATAATTTGCAATGACGTGCGCCTCACGAAAGAGNTTTTAGTATGGTCTCGTACGCNTGAGCGATACTGATATCATTTCAGTANCACAATCTTTTCTGGGAATGGCGAAATAACATGGTTTAACTAAATAACAATGGGCTAGCGCGAAGTTAATCTGCGAGAAACNAACGAATAGTCTTCTCCGNGTGGCATGAACATTGCGTAAGATTTACNGTACAATTACATGCCGTGAATTTTCGAAGTCATCACTTNCATCAGGCAAATCTGATNACGTATGGTGAGATAGGATAATANGCAGAATATGCAAGTACAAGCACCAACATTGTTGAAAAATCCATCCCCTTGCAAACGTTGATCGNGAAACGCTGCAACTGTGCACTGNAGGGCGATGAATTACATCAGCTTAAAAGTTTGATATTATTCAATTCGTTTGAACGGGAGTTTTCTGTCGATAATGTAGGATTACCACATCTTGGAAATCTGAAAAGAGGACACTTTTGCAATACCGGAGGAAAATACTGAAAAATGGTGCATCGTAGTCGCAGGGCCGAAACTGCCGCACCCGGGGGGGGGCGAGCTCGAAGGGGGTCCAAAATTATTTCGTGAATTAGCATAAATTACAGGGTATGTTTCAGAAATTTTTCGCACTTCGCGCGATTTAAAGTCGCCAAATATCTTGATTATTGGGTACTCTTCCCCCGATAAAAATACGCTAGATTTATAGAAATGGGCATATCGGCGTTGGCCATTACTGCGCCACGACGCACTAAGACGTATAAAGTTTTGGACCATGTAACATGCGACCAATCCGAAATCGCGTGATCTTTCAGTTTAGTACGTTTGGGCGGTTCTATATTTTTTAATATAGCATACAGGAGGTCACGAAATAACATCATATAACGAAGTCATACCAACGGGTCCGCCCGCCCGAAGATGTCCAATTATTATTTACGGCCTCTGCAGTTTTAAAGACACCTCACTCAGCTCTACCGGTAAATCTGATTATACGTGAGCAGAGAGGACAAGGAATTGATAGCAAAAAATATGCATTTCCCGATTTTATTGACCGATTTTATCATGAATGATCGAAAATGTTCGCGCCTCGCGCTGGCTCACTAAACAGCACAACTATAATTTCGTGGCAAAAGCGAACAATGTACTGGGGGTGGGGCAGTTTATCACCATATGGGAGCCCAAGACTCAAGTATTTTGGGGGATGGGGGGGGGCTAACGAAGTGCTGTTTCGTTCCTGCCAACGGGTATATACACCGGGAGATGTTAAATTTTTATGGAGGGGTCCTACCTTTTCAAAAACACATCCCTCAGCTCTACCGGTAAATCAGATTACGTGAGCAGAGAGAGGATAAAAATTGATAGGAAAATATACGCAATTCCCGATCATATTGACCTATTCAGTCATGAACTGTAAATATTTCTCGCGCTTCGCGCGTTTAGGCGAGAAAAGGTGACTCAGTAAACGCAGACCCAATGAAGCGGATAAGTAACGGGAAATAGCGTATAGCCTGAGGGGGGTCTGGGGGGCCAAGCCCCCCATAAGTTCTGCTTATCACAATATGGGGGGCCTGGTTGTGCACTGTTCTCCAAGGGCCTGCGCAGTGAGTTGGCATGTTTGCGCATACTCGCGAAAAATTAGAGGGAACATTGGTTAGGACCCGCGGCCGAAATTTCAAGAAGATTCGGAGCACTAAAAATTTGTTTACTGGAGTCAGGGGTGGACCCGGTATTTCAGTTTGTGGCGAGCGGGTCGCCGTGGAGTACAACTTAAGTCGGTGTTATGGCAAAAAACACGAAAATAGGCACTCGGCGAAGGAAGGGAGAATTTCGGAAGCACTGCTAGTTTCCATCAACAACAAAGGCATCTTCACCAAGCTGTACACAAAGTACACTGCTCGGGAGGCAGCGACCAAGACAAGCTTTGTAGCATCCTAAATCAATTTTATCATCTTAAAAAAAACGTTTCTGTGGGTTACAAAAAGTTTGAAATATACCATGTCTTCTATTGTTTTGAATTATAACGGCGAATAAATATTATTTTTGTAATTTAACCGTCACTCATTGCCCAATATCAATGAATTCTTTTAAGCACCATATATTAACAATGTATTTCACTACTTTCAATTCAGAAATACACTTATTACGCCTCAGAATATAGTTTACATTTTTTATTCGGCCCGCCGATGTATTTTCTGCTTTCATTTGGCCCGCGGGGAAAAATAATTACCCACACTTGTTGAATAGTGACACGACAGTGAAACAATGCAAGGTGAGACGAGAATTAATTTGCTTCACCGTTCGTTGACCTAATAGTCCGGCAATCGCAGAGCAATGATCAAGAATAGCAACTAAAATATCGTTTCATGTGAATGTCCACTTCCCCAAATCAGTATCATTCAAGGTTCCTCCTAGCTTTGCTGTTGTATTTCCTTTCTTGTTGCCATCGTGATTCAATTGAAATTTAGGGAATTGTGTCAATATTACTTGTGCAACATCGGCCGGTCCTTTAAAAGCGATCGGACCGCTTGCTACAGAGTGACTTGGAAGCGAATAGTGAGAATATCCTCGGCTCATCATTTCATCAACGCATTGCTGAACACACTCATTCGGTTTTGTTATAAGGATGTTTTGAATGCAATATATCCGTCATAACATTTCGTGTGCCTGCACAGTGCAAATTGCCGTCTGCATTGTTTGTCTTTACCGCACTAACTTCAACCTATGTTGTGTTTGTGATATGCACTTTTGCAGTCGATTCTGTCATTCCTGACACGTAATTTTGAAATATAAATCGATGGTGTGTTTTTAAGTTGATATTCGTGACCTACTGCCCTTCCTGTGTCACTATCGTCAACGATTTATTTTGTATATGAACTCAATATTGTCCGATATCAAGCTATGATCCCCAATAGAACGTGAACAAACCCATATTCGGATGTGTACATCGTTGGTATTTCATCGCAACACCTAGGTTAAGGATTAATCGCCAGTATGCACATTGCACATCTATTAAACGGAAAACGTAACTGATCGAAAAGGTAACATGGACGGCGTTCCCAGTATTATTTATTTTGCAACGAATCTGGTGTGACATTGCTCCATCTACTTCCAAATGAGCTCGAGCCAGTGTTGCAAATATATCCCCTATACGCGTCTGCCACACGCGATCTATACTATATTATATTTTGGCAAGGTAAGGTAATTTTCATGCGTATGTACAGGACAAATCCACGGCTATCGATCGTTGCAGGAATCGACATTCTCTTTCAATTGGAACCCATGAATACCAAGTAGCCTATACATATGTTCCAAGAATTTCACCTCTTACGAGTAAGCTACTCGGACAGAAATAGGACTACGTACGGCTCAAAGATCTTACCAAAGTACTTCGAAAATCTGTTTCTCAGTCATATCAACTTCTCAAACGACAGAAGAAATAATATACATGGTCGTAAATCGTCGTGAGATGTGAAACAGTGAATAGAAACTGAAAATTAGAATGTAGCCATCCGTGATTCTGGTTCATGACGTTATCGATATATATGCACTTCACAATTGAGCATGAGCAGTTATGTAGCGAGTTGGCGGATATAGGTTGATGTGACATGCAGTAACTACAAGGCAGTGTTGGGATGAAGTCACTACCTTCTAGTTTGGCTAGCTGTATGACAGACAGATTGAATAATCCTTTATATTGAATCAAATAACGAATATAAGGTTACATGCGAAAAGGCCGTGTGTCACACGCGCACACGTAGAACTCAGGGATATCAAGAACTATATATCCCTGGTAGAACGGCTAATAGAAAACGTGAGTCGAAATCGAGTATGAATTCGAAGATCGAATACGAATACTACCTATCATATTAAGGTTTCAAGGCTTCATCAGTGGAAAATAGTATCAAAACAATAATTCTCGTTAGTGAATTAACTTTCAGTTGCAAGGAGCGCATAATTTTAGTACTCGAAGAAATCGTCTTTTACTACTCGACTCGAATCATTGTGCCCAGCCCTAGTAATGAACAGGCACAGAGATACTGTATTTTTTCATATCCATTAGTGAATTTCGTCATTAATATTAGTATAGTTTCACATATTATAATCAAATATTTATCCTTTCTCAGCCCATGTGATCAGATTCACCGGTAGAGTCGATGCAGGGGAGTAGTAGGGTTTGGTCAAATATACGCCGGCCAATGGTTTTGCGCCACGTTATCCTAATTGCCACGCCCATATCACGCACAACCCACATCGACATTTTTTTAATTTCGCGCTGATATTTTACCAAGGACGAGCTTACGAGCAAAGTTTACGTCGACAATATGAATTAGAATGTTTAATTTTTACCTAAAGCAATTTGAGCGGATAAGAGAATACACATTTCTGTTACAACTATCACTTCAAATTAAGATGTAGCAACGTACAGGTTTTGTAAAATATATTATTTTAGGTAGCGAATAAGGCAACCATCGCATGTACTGTACAGCTGATGACGCAGGCATTCAAGCCCAGATCCAGTTACGTCACATTTTCGTATTAAAAGTATCCTTTCCCGGATTTGCACTAACTAACAACGTAAAGATTATATAAAATATGTTATTTCAGGTCGCGAATAAAGCCGGCATCAAATGTATAACCGATAACGCTTGAATTCAAGCGATTTCGCTTTGTTATCAGAAAGGAATCATCGATCTGATATTTGAACATAAGAGAAAATCGAATTCTTGGAGCTGCGTCTGATGAAATCACGCGCGACCTACTCGTGACATCAATTGGATATTTATATTAGTGAGTCAATTCGTAAATTAAATTTACATATTGACGGCCGTCAACACATCATAATCGAATTAAGTGTCGACGGCCGTATAATTTTCCCTCCGCTGCCGTAGATTGGCCACCTCTGGACGAATCAGAATCGATACCGGGGTTAGATAGACATGGTACTTGCTGTAAAACTATCTCCTCGTAACGCTTGGTCTTTTGGGGAACCCGACATCGTTTTCTAAGCGTCTCGGTCTTGGCATTAGGCCATTGCACGTCAAGGCAATATGCCCATTTTCCCATTCATATCAGCAAATTCATCCTCTGTGGAATGATATTATCATCGCCGAGGCTGTATCATCTAGTGATGAATAGTGATATTGGGCGCACGAGAATAGCTTACTTTGTACAACAACAACAGTATGTTTAAACTGAAATCAAATTCAGCATTTCCAAATGCTTTACTAGGCGTTCTTCCGATATTTCAAACCAGGTCGCGGGCCGCAAAATATGACCTCGCGGGCCGCGTGTTGGTGACCCCTGTATTACACCCTATATATACCCGTTGCCCTTCTATAACATTGATAATAGGAAAATATTCGTTGTCGTTTCAGTAATTTTGAGTAACTATATGATCATTATAATTCGCACGGATGATCAACCTTATCGGTAATTAATTATTCGACATAACTTCTTCACATCTCATGGAATTCAAAACATTTTAGATTCCATTATAAGGCGTCATTAGTCACCTTTAAGATAGTTAAGTAGCTATTGCGATACTTTATTCCCATCGCAATAACCAATCAATGGAAGCTACAATTTTATAGACCTATGTGTCCGATAATGTACAAAATGCTGCATTGCCAATGGAAATGAACCTGCAATATATAATTCTTTTGTCAGATTGTTGCGTGCGTCATGTGGGTCGAAGTATTTTTTGCGTCCACATCAGTACAGCTACGGTTGTGCCGTATTCAACTGGAAGATTCCAGACCAAGCGTGTACAGAGTACAGTGTAGAGCTGTCGGTACAGAATGGTGAGTGACTTAATCTTCTAGTTTCGCAATACAATTACAAATCGGCTAAAAAGAGCATTGCGCTTGTCCTACTCGTATTGGAAAAAGTCGTTTCTATCTACTTTACGAAATTCAGTGAAACTATTCGGCGGTTTAATATAATCAGTATTTATTTTACAAAATCCGTATTGTAAAGGTCTTTGATACATTGGACAAAGTAGTTTATATCTACTTTACAAAATTCAGTGTAAAAGTGTTAGGTGGTTTAATAAAATTAGTAGTTATTTTACGAAATTCGTAGTGTAAAAGTCTTTACCAAATCTAGTTGAGTACTATGAAAAATGGAAGTACTCCTTTACTAACCACATCTGCTTACAGACGTTAGGATGTAGCCTTTTTAGTATATTTCATGTCATGAATTGCATCGAATTTTATGTGAGCAGCGTTACAGTTTTTATTTTCGACTGAATGCATAAGAACCCTAAGTTAACGAGTGTTGTTATACGAAGTAGTTTCCTATCTACTTTACGAAATTAAGCGTAAACGTGCTCAGTGGTTTATTAAAAGTAATATTTATTGTACAAAATTAATAGTGTAACAGTCTTTAGTACACTGGAAAAATGTATTCTATCTAAAATTCTAAAAGTGTTCTGTTGCCTATTAGAAGTATGATATATTTTACGAAATCCACAGTTTTTTAGTACACTGGAAAACGTGGTCAGTGCCGTTCGTACACCCGATCGTCTTCGGGTCACTTCTTCCGGCGAGTTCCGACCTAGACGAACGCGACGACACTTTCAAGAGGTGTCTACCGGAGTTGGATCAATTGTATCAATTTAGTTCAATTACAATTACAATTACAATTACTTCCTTGCACATTTCAATTACTTTACAATTGCAAATACTCAATGCTAAAAATATCAATTACGATAACAATTACTCAATGCTAAAATATCAAATTACAATTACTGTTGAACACGTAATTGATTCGGTAGAGGTGCTCTTTGACAACCGTAGCGACGTAATTAGCAAAAATATCAAGCTATTCATGTTTCATTCATGATACGTAGAATACCGTTTAATTAAAAAACTAGAACGTATTCGAACTAATCCTAATCATGGGTACTGAAAACCACAAACACAGAAAAAATTTTCAAGCGACTAATAACAATCAAAAGTTTGAGCGACTGGCAACGACTAACAGCGAATAGGCTACAAGACAGTCAATGAAATGTAATCAAACTATTACTCAGAGCTGAGTAAGGCGAATGAAGAGTAAATGGTAAGGCGTCAGCGATAAGGATTATACCGAGAAGGTGGGTGAAATTATAATAAATGCAAAAGAAAAGAAGCTCCTGATAATTACGAATTACAAAATTTTGGTTCGCATTTACATTTTCACTTGCTCAAAAACTGTTAGATTGCATTTGATGAACATTAGGGTGCGGAAAGTTTCTGACCACAGTAAATTTGGCTAAGATTGGAGGTGATCTTGGGATAACATCTTTACAAATGCGTGATCAAGTTTATTGAAGCCTTGGTTGGAAACTTGTTCTTTTTGCAATTGTTGCATCAAACCTCAGTACTGGTCAGAGATTAAAAAAAACGCGACGTGGTGTAGGAAAAGGTATGAAATTCAGACTATACACAAAGCAATAACTATGAAATGGAGGTAAACCGCGCAAAGCATGGAACATTTTTTCACTTCATCGGAACTTCGCGCTCCCTTCAGATGCTTTCACGCCTTCCAGGGGGGCACGCCTCCCAGTTTGAGAACCACTGGTTTAGCGTATATTGCAATTCACTAAGTTTTCTGCTGCTACTAAAGTATGGGAAACAGTTTAGCATGGCTGAATTATCTAGTTAACGAGGCACGCATGGAACACCGATGTAAATAGGCTAATTATTTCATGTTGTGATTGTCAGGTTTCAATAACAATGTAATTGAAATTGTAATTCGGCAATTTTTTTATCAAATTACAACTGCAATTACAATTATACAAAATAGAAATGCTTCAATTACAATTGCAATTACATGAAAAAATGTAATTATTTACATTCAGCTCAATTAAAAACTCCAATTGATCCCACTCTGGTGTCTACGACCCAGACCGGTCTAGCATTGATTCCGTAAAATCTTCGAGTTTAACAAAATTTCGAAATTTTCGGTTTTTATAACGACGTTTGCGAGACCCCTATACGTGGTGCTATATCCAATTTAGGAGATATACGTTTTCTACAATATAAGGATTCTACCGCACTATGATAACTTTGCTATAGAACAGTGTTTCTATGCCTTTTTAATGCTGAAACTCTTCCAGAAAATGAGACGGTATGACGCCTCCTTTAGTAGGCCATGTTTCAATGCCAGTTGCTGATAAGACGATGAGTGTTACGGATGATTGGTTATGGATACTACATTAGGGCGTGGCGGAATTACGAAGGGACTGAATATGCGGCTGTAATATCTTCTCGAGGTACATTGTCTATCGAATTCTTGGGTATATCAAGCCTACAATCCCAGTAGAAAACGTAAATATTGCCCTACAAAGTTGTGAGATAAATCAATACATCAAAACGTGAAACTTTTAATCGTGGTCTCGATTCGTGACAGTGTGGATATATATGCGTGCAACCGGCAGTCGGGCGGTTATTTGGGGGGCGGATAAATTGCGCCGTGGTTGTGTGATGTAGAAAGGCAAGGCTGTTTCGAAACAAGGCGGTAGGCCTATATCACCGACTGATAGAATAGGCTACTTCTTTTATGATTAATTATAAAAATTGAAGTTCCGTACAGATGATAACGAACTCTTCTGTACATTATTTAATTAAAGTATCTTTCCCATATCCAAATGGTGCGTAGATGTTTTGATTATAAGAAGTCTAGGCTGGTCAGTGTTTTTAATCAATGTGATGTTTTGGGCGCGGCAGTCTTCGTCGACAGAGGCACGTCAAAGCTTATCAAGTCCGACAACACTTTTTGTTTTGCCATTCTAGCCATATTGGGATAGTTGGTTATGCAAAAAAATAACAATACATTTTTGATATTTATCTATATATTCAGGTTACCACAATACATTCAGGTCGCTGACTGCTATAAATATTCAGAATGTTTCGACAAGCAATCGCCATGGCTGGATTTTTTCTGCTGACATCGTTGTCAGTGATTCGAGGTAAAGATTTGGGATTGATAATTTTTGTGATGTTTTGCTCTTCATTTTCTATCGTAGATGCTTTTTGCACTTGTAAGCAAGGTTTTACGTTCGCCAATTGGCATCATTTTGT
>KE604475.1:0-10590 GCA_000444245.1 Botryllus schlosseri | reverse complement strand
TTCTTATTGCGGATGCCCTATCGACAAGGCTGATTTTTTGATGAACTAGGAGTGTTTCGTTGCTATCAAAGCATTACCCTGCAACCCTGAAATTCATATCACCAGTTATATTGGTATGCACTATGCAGCCTTGTCTTGTTAATGTTCAATTGTTCCTGGTCGACAATGTTTGTTCGTAAATATTTGTGTAAACCAGAACAGAACAAGTCGTTTCATGACAGTCTTTCTCTGGTTGGAAAACTTAGATCCGTTCTTTGGAGCATAAAATTTGTCTATACTTTTAGATTAGGATTTCACTTTGACGGTAGAAACTCTCAGCGGCCGATCAAAATGCCGTCGCGGGCCGAATCCGGCCAGCGGTCCGTATGTTGCCCGTCCCTGCGCTAGATGCTGGATGTGATATGTTAATAAAATATGTGTTTCTTCATTTTGGTGCCATAAATGTTGCGATCACACCAAAAGTATCGTCGGAAGCGTTATGTGTTAATATTGCATTAGCCTCCATCTATCTTTGCGGAAATGGTTTTCGGCACTCCTTGTTCATATCCAAGCAAAGACGCGGATTTTCAAGACACGACCACGTACTTCAAGAAATACAGCAGCAAAATTAGCTTTGAAATAATATAAGTCCACCAATATCTACATAAATAGTATGATGTTATCTTCAAGAAAAAACAATACTATGCTGTTTATCACAAGCCTACAGTTCATATTTGCACGAGACAGATGAAGGTTGCACCATAATAGAGCTAAAATTGAACTAAAACTTGAGGGGGTTCGCGAGGGTCCGTGACGGTCAAAAGGGGTCCGCGAAGCCAAAAAGGTTGAGAACCACTGTACTACTGCATCATCACGAGAGAGTTTGGCGGATAGTTTGTGATTGTGTCTCTGGTGTCAAATGTGATTGGTATGATTATACCATCAACTCTAATATTGATATTCTGTTTTGTGCTAATTATATTTATTGTACATCGCCGAAGGCATGGAATATCATCATCATCTTCATCGCGTACACAGGAGAAACAAGCCCTGATTCAATTGGCGTCAATTGTAATTCTTCATTTTGTTGGATACTCTGTTAATTTCGCGGCCAATGCCACCTTTGTGATTAACCAATTTTCGATACCCGACCACGTGTTTTTACCGCTTAACTTGACGGCTCATGGTATCCTTCGCGTTTGCGAATGTTTCGACCCTTTTCTTTACTATATTGCATCGACAGACATCAAAAAAGAAAGCAGGCGATTGATTGAGGACATTCAGAACGCCATTGCCTCTTGCGTACAAACTTCGAATCAATCAATAGTCTCAAAACAGCCAGCCATGCAGCAAGCGGGGACACAACAGTCCATACCTAGCCAACGAAAACAAACTGACACGAGACACAGTAACAGCGTCGTTGCAGTCACGGCAGATACCAGTTCACATCATTCAGCTTCGAATATTATCAAGACTGTGGCTTCGGTGGTAGTTTAGCGTTCGACCAGTGTAATGCCGGACATTTCGACGCCAGTAGATTCGGGGGCGGAGACTCCCTATCAGTGCATTTCCGTACCAGTATATTTGGATAGGGACATTCAATCTCCGAGCATCTCCGCGGAACTACCTAATCAAGTGCAGGAGGACTCGGAAACGTGTACAGACCGACATTCTATCTGATGTTGCTTTCACTTTCGCTTTACCCACTCTATTACGTTATTGTGAATAAAGGAACACTCCTAAGCATGTTGGAGTCATGGCAAAGCCTTCAACGACAATGCAGACAGCATATTTGGGTGTGATGAAAATCTGCTTCAACGACATTACCTCTTTTCATACAGCGGACAGCGCATATCGTTGTGGACTGCCTCGTCGCCGTAAATTAATCCATGACTGCGACATAGGCACGAAGCAATATAGTAGTGTTTGACTAGCGGCTTCAAAGACACTTGAAGATGGACGCACCACTCAATTTGGACCACACCTGATTCGCCCCCATGATGTCAATTGCACTGCCTATCTCAGGGAGAGCCTTCGGTGCACAGAATGTATACCGCGGAATTCAACTGTTGTATTTATGGTGTTGATACTGATTATCTGAACAAGCCATTTGTGGTACAAAACTTCAGAATAACGCGAAACAATAACTTCATATTGTTAATTTGTTCGGTTTGCTGAGCATTAAATTTGATGAACCGGGTATCAATCCAAAGCTGCCGCTGTATTGCTTGCGAAAATATAAAATTTATTCCGCTCATGGCCCTGGAACCCCCACAATCAGCCCCAAATTATTGATTGTTGAGGAGATTGGCAGTGTGACGCAACAATGCTGTCTGTCGAAATGAAAGAGTAGCTCAAGAGCAAGGTACAGCGGCAAGCCGGTCAAAAATCACCGTCAATTTGCCTTTGATTAAATGTAAAGTATGACGTGAACCAATTTCATTGAGCCGTGAGATTTGCATGTGTCGACACCATATAGGACACTGGTCTGATTCCAAACACCTCTTGTAGGCAAGGTGGAGACGCACCGTATCACCACACAATTATAAACTTCATTCGATAGCCTACATTTGATTGTGACGTCATAACTTGGTATTTTTTGATTTTTTGTGTTGTGGCTCTATTAGCTAGGGCAGTGCTTTTCAACCTTTTTGAGCTCCATTCGCACTTTTTTTGGAAAATAAATTTCATTCGCACAACCTAATCCAAAATTATTATACAAAAAGAAGATGAAGATACTTAACAACATTTTGTTCAGATGTGCAACAAATTAGCTGCTATGTAAGATAAGCTATCAAGTGTCCCATTAAAAAGGCAACGTTTTTCACTCGTTTTGATTTCAATTAACTCAATAAAACCCTTCTCGGCCAAACAAGTTTTTGGGTTTTGTACAAGAACGTCTACTAGTGCTTGAATGGCTAGGTCTTAAAATCTGTTCCGCACTCCTATCCAAAATACAGCGTATTTTTCGCGAGTGAAAAATGCCTGCTGGCAGAAATCGTTTTTGAGAGCTGACACAAAGGTCCCGGAGGCTCCAGTTTGTCGAAAAGGTGAAAAACCCATTTGTTTGTTTTGAAGCTTTTGCCTTATGTCTTGGAACATAAGGTGCAAAAACGATCAAGGGAAGTAGGTACATTGGAGCAACGGATCATAAGGTGGCGAGCTCTAACTCCTGTCTCGCGAGTATATTAGACGAGCAAATATAGGCTACTCACGATACTGTGTGTTCTGCTCTTTAGCTCAATCTAACTTGACAATTCATAACTGTTTAATAACGGTAAAGCAACTTTTAGACTACCACCAAAATCTGAGATTTTGTGGCATCTCGCTACCCGAGCCTCACCCATGAAAAGGAATTCATTTTGAATATTACAGTTGTAAGCTACGATTTTGAGGACATGTATGACATACAGAACGCGCACACCACAATTCTACCCACCACAGCTCTACAAAACATGTCTTGAGCACGCGATTTCAAATTAGGGCAAATTAAATTCCTCTGCGTGTCGCAGTTGTACTAGGGGAGACCGGGGACAAATGTAACTAGGGGCAAATGTAACAATCGACCTCACCGCTAGTAGGATGGAGAAATCAGCTTGNTATTNTAAGTGCGCATGCAGTAGTTATCTCTCCTATTATACCTGGAGTTACGTTGAGCNACGANGCGAAACCCCGGAATAATTNGNAAAAAACGAAATTTTTNACNCTTGAGTAAAGTTTTTCTGGTCTGGAATAATTTGTNTAGACGAATAGTACCTCAAGTAGTTACAACGTAATATGTGTAGCTGGAACAATGTTACTATAGTCTACCGTGGTGATGGAAAGAATAGGACTTGCATCGCCGGGAAGGTNCCATACTGAGACACTAATCATGGTCGAGCGTGTCAGGGGCAATCGTAACACTCTGTTACTTTTGCCCCGTTACAATATGTTATCAATTCTGAATGTCTTTGTTCATATGTTGGTATTACCATTCATCTACTGCAGAATAATCTTGCAACAGCCAGAAGTTCACCAGAACAGATACTGCCTTGCGATACCGATTCTAACATGATCATCTGTCGAAACGGCCATGCAATAGTGGTGATGTGAATCTGACGGTTCGGTTATTTTCGTGATTTAACCACCCTTTCTCATGTTGATCGACTTTTGGTGTGTCGAACTTCAATAGTCATGGCTTAATTCTCGTCCTCTGACTTTGATCATGGCCCACTGACATTTTGATATTTGATGTGAACAATTTATGTTAATTTTCTATAGCTTTGACGCCACACAATGTTGCGTCCTCGTTTAACTATACTATCATCGGTCCATTCAACCAAGATATGTTAGCCAGGTCGGTTTCGCACCTTCGCAGGTGACCGAATGAACAACCCATTATGCACGCTGAACAACAGAACCTTGGTAGAAGAGGCCGAATATGTGTAGGGAGATGATGGAATGAATGTGTCTCTTGTACACTTTAAGCTTGAACAAGACACGAAGGGTGATATTGCATTCAGATGCCATAAATGCCATGGGACGTAGCATGGAAGCGTTCAAACATCTCTTCCTTTAGTTTCATGCAATATTACAATTTGTGCTTCCGTTTTCGTTGTTCATTTAGTTTGTGTTTAGCTATAAATAACACTGTTACAATTGCCCCGCAAGGGTGGTACAATTGCCCCTGGGTACGGGGCGATTGTAACATTTGAGCAGCGATTTTTGCGACGCAAAATTTCCATGATTGATTGTTGATTGAGTTCCAATTTAGTTTTCATATCAACTATCGAGTTGTTGGCTTCTTTATATAAAACTTTGGAAGTGAAATTTCCACGAGAAGAACACGTAATGTTGGAAAATACGAAAAGTGTTACAATTGTCCCCGGTCTCCCCTACGGTTCTTATAACGAAAATTGCGAGGCCGAATGAGCCTGGACATTACCGGCCGATCACGATTGGATCGGTTCTTGTAAGAACATTTCCTAAGATACTCGCCAAGGGAATGACAAAGAGCATTAGGTTGAACGCCATGCAGAGAGCGTTTCTTCCGAAGGATGGCTACGCGGAGAACATTATAATGCAAGACGCGCTGCTGTCCCAAGCCCGGAAAAGGGGAACTGGCTTGTGCGTAATGTTACGTGACCTTAAAAAGGCTTTCGATTCTGTCAAGCATGAAAGCATTCTTTGTGCGGCTCGACGCATGGGGGGCCCCCGTGCGGCTCGACGCATGGGGGCCCCCGGGACCCCTAACCAAATTTCTAATTATAGCTGTTACGGAGGTGCTACGACCAACCTATATCCGCACAAGGTCAGAGTAACGAGAGGCATCAGGCAAGGATATCCGCTCTCTCCTATCCTGTTCAATTCGGTCATTGATGAGGGGCTATGCAAGCTAACAGGAACGGGCCCGAAGATGGGGTCAACATCCATCCCAGCTTTGGGATTTGCGAATGACATCGCGATCCTCACGGAATCAGCCGTGGGTATGAACAATCAGTTCGAAACGTTTCTTGGGGATCTGAAGGAAACGGGATTATGCAAATGCATGTTGTAGACGGGCTAAGTAAGCATTAGTTCGCCAACAGATCGATTCGAGTTGTACGCAATGTAAAGCATACAGAATTATTAAACCGCGTCAAATTACATATCATTTACAGATACCGATATGATTACGCTTGACCAGACGTGAAGCAGTAAAATAACCCATCATAAATACATTGTTTGTTTGTTTGGGACTGTCTGTCCTCATGAAGACGCTAGAACGAGGTTTAGGTAGGCTTACCATACGTCCTCTTTTAAGAGGATTTGTCCTCTTTTTTGACTTTTTTGAAAGTGTCCTCGGAGATTTAGGTCAGATTTAGAGCAAATTGCGAGTGATATGCCGCAAACTAGCACAGAAGTGAAGCTCTAGCGGGTATTTCGGACTGAAAAACGGTGATATTAGCGCTGAGCGAAAAGATTAATTTTTTTTTCTAGTCATCCACCTGGCAATGTGGAGAGAAAAACGGTATTTTGAGCTCTGAGCGGAAAAGATAACTTTTTTTTTAGTCAACCGCTCTTTTTTTTAGTCAACCGCTCACAAAGTGGGAAAAATTCACCGGTTTTTGAGAATTCTTCTCCGGTTTTCCAAGTCTGAAATTTCTGAAAAAGTGTCCTCTTTTTAGATTTCCAAAATATGGTAAGCCTAGGTATAGGTATGGAACAGCTACAGTTGCTGCTTGCACCGATTACTAGGGTACGTAATACCGGAAGTTATCAGTTATTTGATTCTAAAATTAACTTATTATATTCATAATGTCGCTTTATTTTAGGCTTACCATATTTTGGAAATCTAAAAGGACACTTTTTCAGATATTTGAGACTAGCAAAACCGGAGAAGAATTCTCAAAAATCGGTGAATTTTTCCCACTTTGTGATCGGTTGACTTGAAAGAAGGTCAGTCAACTTTCCCGCTCAGAGCCCTACCGGGTGGTTGACTAAAAAAAAGGTCATCTTTTCGCTCAGAGCTCAAAATACCGTTTGAGCGTCACTGCTGTGCTAATTTACGGCATATCACTCGCATTTTGCTCTAAATATGACCTAAATTTTCAAAAAAGAGGACAAAATCTCAAGAAAGAAGACAAAAGGGCGTCCTCCGAGGACACTTTCAAAAGAGAGGACAAATCCTCTTAAAAGAGGACGTATGGTAACCTTACTTTATTTAGGTTGGTAATCTATAAGCCTATTCACACGAGACTCGACTTTATCACGACAAAGTCAAATGAAGCGAAGCGGCTGACCTACTCTCACACTTCAGTAGTAAAAGTCCCGGGATCTGCCGAGTGATTTGCAAGTTGGGTTTTCACATGACGCATTGACAACCGCTATCATCGTAGCACGATTTTCATATAAACGGAAGTAAAAATTGATCCACCATGAACATAGCAATGCAAAATGTGATAAATATAGAGTAGAAGTACTAATATAAATGTTTCTCTACTAGGATATAGCTTACAAAATTAGCAGTCTATCGTTTTAAGTCAATAGAAACCACATTTACCTCGAAAAAAGTCATGTATGTAGGCCTACCATTTTCAAAGTTAATTGAACTTCACCGAGAACAGTTTCCCGATGACCACTGTAGTTTTAATATACTCATCTGATTCTATAGCCTACTGTGACATGAAAGTAAATTAAAATCTGTCTTGGTTTGACACGATGTCCAACTATCACTTTTAAATTGCCGTATCATTACGCGTAAATTGCGATTACCAGCAGCGCGTATGTACCAATTTGAATTTGAAGTGAACCGATCATTATATGACTTGGATTGTCGGGTAAGTACGAGCGGTAAATCGCTGTCCAAATACATGATTTATCATGATTGCGATTACCGCTCATGTTTAGCCGACAATCCAAGTAATCTAATGATCGGTTCACTTCAAATTCATGTTTCAACATCGTGTCGGGCCTAGAATTGTCTAAAGTAGTCATTGGGAAACGGTTCTGGGTGACACTAAATTAATTATGAAAATGGTACATATACGCGCTGCTGGTAATCGCAATTTAGCGTAGAATATTGATACGACGATTTCAAAGGGATAGTTGGACATCGTGTCGGACCTAGAAATGTCCTAATTTATTTTTATCTCAACGTATATGATCATTTGAGTATATTAAAACTAGATTGGCCCTCGGGAAACAATCGAGGGTGATGCTAAACAAACTTTGAAAATGGTACATACGCGCTGCTGGTATTCGTAATTTACGCGTAATGATAAGGCAATTTCAAAGTGATAGTTGGACATCGTGTCGGACTTACAAATGTTTTAATTTACATCTATATAAACGTATATGATCATTGGAGTATATTAAAACCAGATTGGTCCTGCAAAGTAAGCATATATCGCGTCAAATTCTTGAAAATTCGCCGATCAGTTGAAATATACTATAGTAGGGTTGCCATATTTTTGTGAAGCAAATTCCGGACACTCTTTAGCGCCCACTAGCGGATTTTAAAATGAGGTGTAACACATTGACCATCAATTTGACGTCACACTAGCAAAGCATTGCTCATCGACTGCATACACTATACAGTATACAGGAATGAAGTGGAACATAGGTCTTGAATTGGGCCATCTGTAATGTGAGCTCTGTAGATTGCTACTTGCTAGGGCAGGGGTTCTCAGCCCGCGGCCCGCAGACGGGTGTTCTGCTGCCCGCGACATCTTTCATTATGAACGCAACTGCTACTGGTACAGTATTGTTATGGAAGACCGATGTGTCATATTTGCCGAAGAACAGTTGTTGTAACGAAGCGTAGAAGCTTAAAATGATACCACGATAGTTTCTTCTGGAGTTATCCATATTGTCTGCTATCAAAGAAAACGTTGCTGGATAGGTGTCAAGCCCAGCAATCCATATTTCGAGGCATTGTTAAAATTGCCGACGACGTTACAGACGCATCGTTCATAATTGCTTGGGATATTGCTGAACCCAAGAATCTGCTAGAGAAGATGTGACGTCAATAAAATTTTAACGTACTGTGTGAATGTACGCTGTTTCCGGAACTTAGCAGCAACGCCAACATCACCTGACAAAATTTCGAAGCCATACAGTTGTCTCATTCAACCGTCACCAGAAGAGCAACAGAAGTGTCGGTCGATCATTTATCGCATGTTCTGAAACATGTTGCCACGTAGACCGCTTCAGCCTAGCGTAGGACGAATCCACCGACTTCACACAAATTGCATAGCTAATTATCCAGGTGCGTTTTATCAGACGGGACATATTTCCAGGGGAAATGCTGACGGGGGAAACGTGGGAAGGGGACCAGTGAAAAACATCAACTTGACAAAGCTGACTTTTGTAACTATTAGTGCAGGGCTCCAGCCATGGAAGGAAAGGTGAAGGGTCGATAGGTTTGCTCAGAAATGACCCTGAACGCCTGACCTCTTCTCACATCACTGAGAGCTCAAAGTGATAATGGCCTCTGTAGAAAAAGTTGCCGTAATTTTGTACTTGCTCGCTCACGCATTGAAACAGAGAGTTTGATTCTCTGGTGGAAGCGTTTGAAGGTGCACAATTGCACGCATATCCAGACTTGGGCAACGAATGCAATGCACGGTTCATGAAGGGATTATACTTGCGCCGCTGAAAGATAGATATTCTCATAATAAAGCAACTGCAAACCTACGAATGCTGTCCATGAATGCTTTAGAACGCATATAAAATGTACTAAATGCCCGTATAAGACTGATAGATAGGCTACAGTAGCATAAATTTAATGGTACCGCACAAATACACAGTGATAATTATCTGCGGCCCGCAGCGTCTTTTGCAGGTAAAATGCGGCCCGTTATACGAAGGAAGTTGAGAACCCCTGTGCTAGGGTTTGTAATAGATTCTTCCACGGGCCGGATGAAATCACCTGGCAGGCCGTGTCTGGCCTATCAGGATTGTGTTTGACAGCCCTGCTATACAGTTAGGTCGGTGCGGCTATCTATTTATGTCGGTGCGGCTATCTATTTATGTGTTTTAATCATATCCGAAACAACACCCCCCCCCTTTCGCCAAAAAAACGCTGATCTTGGGTCCACCATAGGGTAGTCCATGTAACTTCTACGGCACTTACTATATGCATTTGGCTGTTAAATTTTATGTTTGAATTCTGTCAGTAATATTGATTCTTTGATATATTAGGCTATTATAAAATGTACCAGCAGGTTGCACATCCGGTGATTTCCAACCTTTTATGCTCGCGACCTCATTTCCCACTTGAAAATGTTCCGTGGCCAAGCTCAAAACTTGATAAGCTGATTATTAAAAATAATGAGCTTGCTCAAACTTACTCACGGCCTAGGAAGCTGATTACGTCCAACATCATCGAGATCTCCAGATTAAGGTGGACGATCCCAAAATTTGGAACCACTGTGTGGGATTGAAGCATCCAATCGGCCTTAGCCAACTTTAGGAATATACCGTGTTAGCTTATAATTGCGATTACAATCAGACTTATGTCAGTAAATGATGGGTATTTATTAGGGATGGTGTGAACTTGAGGTTCACGTTCGCGTTCTGTGTGTGAACCTCGGAAATTTAGAGGTTCACGTTCACAAACGAACCTTGGTAGGTTCTGCACTGTGAACCTTTTTCATATATTACAATTTTCACGCCCTTATAACATCTTTGATTGAGAGTTATTGCATTGCAACTGCGGGCCACTCTTTGCATGGCGCTGGCGGCATAAAAAATCAACACTAAACGAGCATGCACGTTGACAATCTCAAAAACTTTACTTGCTTTGTCACAAAAGTTTGCTCGAAATATCCAGTTTTCCGTTTGTGAATATTTTGTGACACTCTGCTATGAGCTTGACCCGCAATCACACAACATCAAGAGTGAAATACACTAATGTAGTCAGCGAATGATGCTTATTCAACCAATCAATGAAATTGATATCATTGTCTGATGTAAACAATCTAGCAGGCGTACGGGGTCAATCTTGACATCATACATTCATTGTATCATAAAAAAATCCGTGCGATTGGGGTGTTGGCTACTGCTTTATATATCTTGTTAATGGGGTAATATCGGTAGCAAGTATAGAAACCCGTTTTACACTCTGCTCAATATCAACGTAGCAATACT
>ATSW01124055.1:0-17152 GCA_000444245.1 Botryllus schlosseri | reverse complement strand
AAACAAACAAACAATGCCAAATGCCTTCTAACGGAACCCCAAGGGGTCCGTGGACCTCCGGCTGGGAACCACTGGTCTAAACCGAATATAGAATTTTTCATGAATTTTTCAGAGCCAATCATTAACGGTGTGCTTTGATATTTTTGTGAAGTATGCAAGTAGATTTAGCCTAATTATACAACTCAGGTGGCCATATTTTTGAATACTTCCACTTCGACATAACGGTGCTTTAGGTTAAACTTTGTACTTGTTTACTCTTCAGGTTTTGAAAAGTAGAATCTAGTGCTGGGTTGTCTTTGCATTATTTCTCTGTGTGTAATTGTCATGATAACCGAGTGTAGTTTCGAATGTTATCACCTCTTTGTAAGGTCATTATCCATTTCGCGATAATCAACTATATTAGTGTTATGACAATCTTATGATTATTATATATTGAAGTTCTGTATCCCCAAAGGTTTCTTGAAATCTTGCATTTTAAAATGTAGCTTATCTCCGATAACCTTCTAAAAGTATGGGTATACCTCTCGTTGTATGAAAACGGTTCTGATTGGACCATATGATTTTATCGCGATTGTTAATGGAAGTCGATAACTACCACGTTTTATGTCTTATTTGTCAATTACCTATACCTTATGTTCCAAATGTCTTCTTATCAACAGGTTCCGACGGTTTAAAATACACGCAAAGCATGGGTTATCTTCAAGAGAAAGAGCATCGGAAGTCCCAAAACCAAGAGCCGGAATTGCGAGACGCACGAAGCGCCAGAACAGCCCCGGCCGGCCCGAGCTTGCCGCCTCTGACGCAGAAACAGAAAGAGCAGCAAAGGCTGCCGCACACATCCATGGCGCAACATAGTATGCATCGACTTTTTTTGAAAGATTTTGGACTATATTGTTTGCGGGTGACCAAGAAGACATCGAAGTAGTCACCACTGCTGGTAGCATACTCACGCAGCAGTAGCGGCGTCGACACGTCCAAACCACTACAACCAACTACAACTGTGTGTTACCAATCTTTTTGTCTTCGCGAACACCTTTTGAACCGTCACTGACCACGGTGTACTTCCAAATAAATTTTAGTTCAAATGTAGCTCAGTTATCGTGCAACCGTCATCTGTCTAGTTCAAATATTAACTGTAGGCTAGTGGTAGCAGTAACAATTTGACTGTTCGTGAGAATTTCATCATACTATAGACATTTCTGAAGAGCTTCTTGGAGGTAAGGAACTTCAATATGCAATTTAATAGTATATTCATATTGAAATGAACCCGAATATTTTCGGCTGACACTCGTCAGGGGTAATCGCCAGCAACTAATAGAGAATTGGAAAGAGCATTCTATGACAACGATCGTATTACAAAATATGACGTCACCAGCATGAAATTTCGAATACTTTTACAATTTCAAAGCGAATTACACAGTTGCGTTTCTTGAAATACGTATTGGTGTCTGTAAAATATGCGTGCGTGATTTGATAAATCTATTTCCACAAAAATAGTAGAAGTCAAATGAAACAATAACGAGGTACGCTTCCCACGACACCATTGGTTACGATCGCAACATATTTGGCACGACAGTTGATAACAGATTTGTCTTGAACATTTCTATCCAGCAGCTGATCTTGAAGTTCTTGAAGCTCTTGAAGTTATGGAATAGTGATTATATATATATATCACTGGAGAAAATGTAATCTGTGGTGAAGTTTTAAACCCTTTGGTACAAATTAGGAAACAACTTTAGGAATTTCTAAACGAAACTGCCTTATGATTTCCCTATAACTTAGAAAATTACATATTAGGTTATCAATCATGCTGTAAATATAATGGTTTCGCGGACCCCCGGTTGAGAACCACTGAACTACAACCTACGGTCAACTACTTTGGCTGTGAACTTTCTTTCTGGATAACGGTTTGATTCTCGTTGATTGCAGGTGAAATAAAGACTCCCAGAAGCCAGAGGCGAAACCAGAGCCAGATGCGGCAAAGCGACGAGCCAGCCATCCTGGAAGAGGAAGAAGAAGAGGAGCCTCTATTGTTTCCCAAATGTAAACAAATCGAAGCAATCTAAACCCGCGTAAATTTTGATTATCGTGACCTCATCATATAGTTGAGCCGCCGACAGTGGCCAAAGACGAGTCTCTGCTCCCTCAAACGGATCCGGACGAAGCGAAATTCGAGAGACGAGTCCGGTTAGCGAGAGAGACATTGACGAAGCTCACGAAGCCGGAAAATGAGGAACTTGTTGGAGTTCTTCTCGATCAGGTATAGCAATGCATTATAATGTATTGTATTCGTGTTATAGCGCTGCTAACATTGGCTACCTGTACTAGGGTTGTTCAAAGAGCAACGCAGGTGATTTAGAAGGTTTAACGCTCAATGCTCATTCAAATACATAGGTTTTAATTAAATGTCGATGTCATGTGTTTGTTTTTGTATTCCGGTATCCTGGTAAATGCATAGTTGAACATATACAGTTTGACATCGCAACAGTTGAACCGCCTCGAGAATATTTTGCCAAATCTTTGACTAACACCATCTGACATGATCGAACTCTCAGATTCAAAAGCTTCAGCGTTTGATCGTGACCCTGAAGAAAGATCTTCGCGAAAAAACGCGGGATCTCAACTCCAGTCAGAGTTACGTGCACCGGGCGCAAAAAGAAATGAAGTCGATGGAGATGAGGGTCGAGTCGAAAGCGCAAGAGATCAGTCAAACGAACGATCACCTGCTACAGGTTAGGTCTATGTGCGCTGGGAACCAATCAGACATAGTCGTTATTCGTGTAAAAGAATTTGCTGTAATCACCCGAGTAGCAGAACATTATTTTGAAGGATTAAAAATGATTTCACAACCTAATGTTGCAAGAGCACTGCCGGGAGGTATTCATGATTAAGGATGGGCACAAAGATTCGGGTTTAATCGAATCCTAGTAGAATTTCGAGTCGATTAGTGAGAGTCGTTTTTTTCGAATAGCGAGATATGCCATCGCACGTAAAGTAATATTTGCCGACAAAATATCTCGAAACCTCAGTTAGTCGTATCTAAGGGTCAGAATCGAACATCATATTGCACGAGGCTACGAATATTCATAAAACGACATTTAAGCAAGTTGTGATCGAACTTCACAATGGTCACAAAGCGCTACAAAATAGATAAGAAATTGGATATTTATAATGTGTAACATAATTCTTTTTTTGTGCAGATTATTTGTATTTTCAAATTTTCATATTTTGATGTTCAATTGTACATAAAAGCAACATTCTGTTCGTAGCGCGTGAAGAGGCTGATGCGAGAAAACGCGAGACTCCGAGAGCTCGTGGAAGGAAAGGACGCAGAATTAGATATGCACCGACAAGCCAACAAAGAGAACAGACTCATGGGAATGATGAAAATCGCCAGAGTAAGCCGAGTGCCAAAACTACCGCAACCAATCCCGTTCGGATGAACTCACGCGAAACGACAAGTGACGTTACAGCTCGGTAACCACGACGAAAAACATGGCTGCCATTTCGTATTTACTGTTATTAAGACTTGACGTTTTACAGCGAATCTGTTATTGCTCAACTTAGCAAGGGTTGTCTATAGAGAAAGTTACAATTGCGATTCCGATCGGAAAGCTACAGTATGGTATACTATAGGATTTCATTCTGAATATAAATCCGTCTCGACAGCAGACTTGGACAACTAGACAATTCTGGTATAATCCGATATTAGTGGAGGTTGTCAGTAGCGATGTTATTCTATTTTACGAATTACTTCGAGTAGATTAGGCCTACTCGCTCTAAATCCTCACGTGGCTATGATTGACGGCTACTTCTACTTCAGTTTTCAGTTTTTAAAGCAAAACTAAACCTAGAATGCTTACTCTTTACTTACTTGTAAATCGCTACTTCTACTTCTACTTGAGACGGTGACTACTTTGAGCACTTCTGCTAATTAGAGCGAAAAGCCGGTAATCTATAATCGTAATCTAATTTGCGAAATGTTTATTTGTTCGAATTCTAATTTTAATCTAATTTCTGGTTTTCCCGAAAATGTTACCTGAGAAATGAGCCAAGCTTGCTGTACAGACATTTGCTATCCTCGTGCTTATGGGAATGAATTCTATAATTTGATATGAACTGGAATTGATTATTGTTGGGTTTCGTTCTAGTTTGGAACTTGATTCAATTTCCAAGATTTTGAATTTTCAGTAATTCTAATTCGAATCAATCCATTTCTGTTCCGCTGAAAACAATACCCCGCTGTCGAGTCTTTCTCTGTCATGAAATTTATTGAAAATTTGAGGAGCGATGATTTGGTGTTTTTCTCGCAACGTGATCGTAAATTTGAAGAATTCCTACACACTTTGCCAAATCGATGTCATGAACCTTTTACAATGTTTTTGCGCAACAATTGTCCTCATTATACTGCGTTATTTCTGTGGAATATATATCGCCAAATTCCGGACTCCTAATTGCACTTCTTTTGTGTTCTATCGGTAAAATTTATCATATATTGACCCAAGTCTGCTTGCCTTTGCGTGTACAGACTGCGTTAGCTTTGAATAGGGAGTTGCGTAAAGGTGAAGAGTCCAGCATCTTGATCGGCAGGTGGTGGGTTCAGACCAAAGACCTGATTAGTAACACTGATGTCCAATGTCCATGGCTTCCCTGGTTGTCTCTCAACATTACTGGGATAGCATGGAGGGGTGGTGCAAGACTTAGAAAGCCTCACAAGGCTATATCTGCACCTTCCTCGCCAAGCGCCATGTACGTACATCTGCCACTCATGGTATGCAGTAGGGCGGAGCATGGAACGGAACCGGATTGGATATCCGGCCGGATTTTCTCATTTTTGGCCGGGTCCGGATCAGTACTTTTTCTGATACGGTCGGAGTCGTATCGGAGTCGAATCATTAATTTTTACCAAGAATATGACAGCCTTACCCCCTTCCACCCTCGAATCAATAGTTTAAGTGAAACGTCCATGGAAATAAACCACACGCTAAGTCAAAGTTGGCATAATTACTTCGAATAAGGTTTGGGTTTGATCTTTGTTTTTTTAATCTCCCGTTTGCATTGTTTCAATCAATATTCAATACCATCCTGTGACTAGATTATTATTATCGGAGTTTTTCGGACCGGATCACGGTCCTTTCTGGAATCCGGTCTAGGAGTCGGACCAGAGTTTTGAAAATCAGGAACGGAGTAGGACCAGAGAATTTGTCGACCCGCTACGCACTAGTATACAGATGCACAGATCGTGCGTATGTGAGTATCATGAGTCGGTGAATATGCCGCAAAAACACAGAGGACAAATTGTACAACGTCCTATTCCTATTCACTTGCCAAGGCCAGTCTGGAATACAATTTCAAAGTCGGAATTGTGATGTGATATTATCCTTCATTCTTCTGGTGTGCCAATTGCTCTTGACATACATATAAGAAGAATATTCCACTAATATGTCTAATCGACCTAATGCTTACATAACCATCACCATGAAATGCTCGCAGTACCACCCAGCTATCGAGAAGGGCAACTCTCTTCGCAACCTTCTAATTCTGACTAGGGGCATCTGTGGATACACACGGGAACTTCACAATACTCTGTACCGGAGACAAATCGAAAAACCAAACGCTTGCAAATATGTATTATCTTTAGTATATGTAGAATTCCCTACAATCACGACCGGCTATCGACAATCTCGCACGCAATAATAAATAAAACGCTGAAAGTTCAAACAGGAAAATCGTACGAAAATATGCGGCTGCAAGATAGGGAAAGCAGAGTGTATTAATCGTAAAGACACCAGCCTCGATAAATGATTGGTAAAGAGAAGGTGTAGATTAAGCGAAGTGGTATTACATTCATTATAGCATAGGTCTACAGTACTTTTGCAGATATGACATATACTGGTATATAAGTGGTATGCCCACATAATCGCTTGCTCGTACTATATAGTCCGACATTCTGGTTGCTTTGCTTCACGCCTTCACGGGCGATATAAGAATTGACAGAGCTTCCGTCCAAATCACAAAAAAAAACATCAAGTTATGCCAGTAAGATTTTAAAACATTGAATAATATATTCATATTGCTATAATATTGACAATCGGCAGGGGAAATCGTCAGCAACTACTAAAGAATTGTACGATTGCCCATGACAGCTATCAGTCGCAAATATTCGGGTTTATTTCAATATGAATATATTATTCAATTGTATATTGAAGTTCTCTGCATCCAAGAGTCTTCCAATTTTAAAACCTGTACCAATAATGATCACAAGTCTGTCGAATCAAGTAGCAAGTCTGTAGTTTCGTTATACAACTGTGAAACAAGGGCGTCCATACCGAATAACACAATGCATTGCGGCTAAACTGCTCTGATATTTTGAGGTACAGAATTTTAATATACAATTGAACCATATATGCGGGTTTCTTTCGATATGAATATATTATTCAGCTGTATTTTGATATCGACAGAGATCTTTCTCACCAATGTAGCATCATTCATAAAATGAAACCTCGAATCTCAATACGGTGACTTGGCTGGAAAACTTATGTACAGGCGTATAGTGTAAAATTTTCTTAGTATGATTAAAGTTCACCACGTGATTGCATCCATGTCTCGATTAGCTACAGTTGAGTTAAATTCCGAAGTTTATATCCGGTATATCGAGTCCGGTGATCATCGTCAGCACTCCGCCGTGATAGAACGGGTTCACGGCTGCGGCTATCGGTTCTTCGAAGCCGTTCGTGCGGTACGTGTGCAGGACGTCCATATGGCGGCAGTCCACGAAGCTAACAATACCTAGTAAAAGTTTGAAACGCGCATTGACGAAGTTGTAAATTAGGATTGCTTTATAACCAGCTGGCAAGACTGTCTAGATCTCTAGAAGAACAGGGTCGGGCAGCTTCTTCGGGAAATTGAAATACTTGTGGGGGCCAATGTTCCCTCTAAGCTGCGCACGTGCGCAAATGCGAAGTGCTGACAAGGTCTCTGCGCACAGAAAATCTAAGTTGCGCACATAAAATCCGAAGTGACGACCTTTTTTTTTAGTCGTTACGCACTGTTGTCCAAGGGTCTGCGGAGTAAGTTGGTGAGTGTGCTCCAGACGCTTCATAAATTAAAGGGGACATTGTGGGGGCGGATTACAGAGTCGATACATTAATGGCGTATTGATCCACATATACAAGACACATATCGTATGTAATGTAAACTTTAGGATTGAAGCATAGAGATCAAAAACAATATTTAATGAATTTGTTAACCTAATGTGCTTCAATAGCTGTTGAGGTCAATCAGACATCTGTGGTCGATCAAAGTTGTCAACAGTTCGTGGAACTCTGACTGCATGTCGGATGTAGAAACCCTTAGAAAAGACTGCACGTGGACATCAGTTATATTGGAACACATGGAGGGAAACGTGTGCTCGCAAATGCATGTATACCAGAACAGAATACGTAGTTTTATGACCATCTTTAGGTTTGCAAACTGCGAGTCATTCTGTGACGCATAAAATTCGTCAATACTTTTAGATTAGAATTTCACTTTCAGGTTAGGAACTCCCTGCGGGCCGCTCAAAATCGAGTCTCAACGGGTGTATATTCACACCCGTATATCACGGGTGGTACACAGGTGTGAATACACACCTTTTCGCTAAAAGCGTAGATGTGAAATCCGTCAGCATCTACGCATATACGTTTATGGTACACAATGCAAGATCTGTGGGACTCTACCGACCTTGCTCGTAATCAACGAAAATTCCAACTCTTCGGATGTCTTCGGTTCGGCTTGGTCGCCGGATTTTGATATCCACAAATTCGCCCCCGTGTCTCGCCTGGAGATGTGAGATTAATTTTGAGTACTGAAGACCAGACTTGCTGGACAAATCGATAATTCTAACTGCCTAATTAAACTAACTAGAGCGAAATGCTGGTCATCTGCTTGCAATCTAATTTGTGAAATGTTTCCATGCTCTAATTTTAATTTTAATGCAATGCCAAGTTTTGTTGAAGATGCTCCAGGAGAACTGCATAGCGCGAAACGAGCCAAGCTTGCTGTACAGAAAATTGTCATTCACGTGCGTATGAGAATGAATTGAACTTGATTTTTGATGTTTTTTATTTCTATTTCGAAATTCAGTAATTATCATTTTAATCTATAATTTGGAAATAACTGTGTAGCTATAATTCGACTTCTAATATAATGCGGAAAAGCGGAAAATTTGTGATAGTCGTTGAGGGCCGACTTCAATTCTGATACGGAGCACACAGTCTGGCAACGTCTTCCAAACCGATTAGAAATTTGGAAATAATAAGAACTGATGGGCTTCTAATATAAATTTTACCGACTCACAAATAACAGCAACCGGTGCTGCGAATCTATGTTTGATGAATGCAAATTTATGTCGCCTTTCAACAAAGCTTACAATCCAATGCTCTTAATTCAGACACAGAAATTTCTTACCTTATATTCCCTCTTAGAGGGGTTGTAATGGAGAATCCAAGAGGACGTGTTGCTCCCAAGCCAACTATTTCTTGGTACGTTGCGATACGCCACACCTACCGCCCAACCGTCCGTGTTCACCAAAATCTCCCAATAGTGTCTGAAACACATAGAAAAATGGAAATTTAAATGCAAAATCAAACTGAGGCTTACGAATCCGGAAATCGGGACATGCCGAGACATATCAAACTGAGACCAACATGCAGTCTTAACAGAAAAAGTATGGAGAGTAGATTGAGATGAGTTATCGGCACCTTTATAAGTGAAATAGGCATAACAGCGGACTAAAAAGTCATGGTGTCACGGTAACTGACTATATTTTTGAAAATGGCACCTGTTTTAGGGTTACCATATTTTGAGATCTGTAAAGGAAGACATTTTTCACAGGCTGCAAAAGGTTCACTATAGCGAACGGGAAAACGGGTGATTTTCAAACTCATGCAGCTAATTCCATCGGGTTGACAAAAAAGGGTCATTTATCCAATTCGACTCCCAAAATACCGCTTTATATCATATATTAGACGAGTTGACTAAAATAAGTTCATTTTCCGAACTCGACTCCCCAAATACCCGTCTCTCGTCAATTCTACTCACATTTCGCGTAATTTGAAGTCTTTTTAGGCATTTTAAGCTAAAAAGGAGAACAAGTTGCCAAAAAGGAGGGCATGTGGACGAAGGGAGGGCATTTCTTGAAAAATGAAGACCGGGATCCACGATATTGGAAAGAAGGTCATCGATAAATTGGCTTGTCAGATATATTCTATAATTAATTTTTGATGAATCCGGTGGCGCAAGTTCGCGCTATTTCAACCAACTCGATCGTGGAGGACTGTTTGCTCCCTCCGAACCACTTGCCAAGTTTGTTTCATCCAGTTTTTCAAGATGGTTCTGATAAAATCATCTGCTCTCACCCCCGAGTCGCAGTGATGGAAGCTGGCGAATATGTTTTGCATCGTTTTGAGGGGCCTTTGCGCTTTGCTTGACATGATCATCGAGATCGGGCTTTGAAATTGGCGAGCACAATCATTGGGAATATGTATTACAATCACATACGTTACAAAACGACAGTTGAGCAAGACGTAGCTAGCATACTTCGGTGACGCGTTTCATTCTGATTTCTTGTGGTCGTAGCTTGTATGCTAACAGTTTGTTTTTGTAAGTAGTTTCTAATATGACATGTGTACCAATTCTTCACATGCTTCAATTGATTTGGCCATGCAATAAAATGGTTTACATGAGCAAGTCAGTCAGCCAGACGATTTCATCCGGCCCGCGAAGCAATTCTGAGTAGATTGAAAAATGGTTATAATATCCAGTGGATTTGTAACAAATGTCGAGATTTTTTGCAGGAAATACTTTCAATAAATATTCCCTCGAGACAGCAAATGTCGAGCATGCTCATAGGCCACATTGTAACCACCCGACTATGGCGTTGCGGTTTCACTCTTTCTCTCTCTCTCTCTTTACTTCAAGAAGGCAAAAGTGCACATTGAGTTCAGAGTTTTACGGGAAAATGGACCAACAAATAGTTATTCACAGAATTGAAAACGCAAATGTGAATTCGTTATATGCAGTTTACATGGAAAATGTATCAGTTATACAAATATATAATTCAAATATCTACCACTTCCCACCTAATAGGTCCCCAGACTTAAGAGAAATCCTACTTTCGATTTAATGATAATAATCCAGATTCCAACGCCCTCGTTTACAATTAAATATCTTGTATTCCACACTGCGTATACGCTGGGCTAACGCCATATTAGTAGTACAGCAAAGGGAGCATAGAAATATGCAAACTTATATCGTCGTTAGCGCCATTGTTTTATCGGTTTTTAACTGTATTGATACGGTCAATCATCGTATTTTTGCCAATCTCATTGTTCACGAATGACGGTGTTGCCACTTTCTAGAATACAACCCCTATGAGCCGTGTATTCAAGTAAAAAGCAAGAACCCGAGGTAACATTTTGGAATCAGTTGACTGGTCCGGCCCGCGGGCGATTTGAAGGCTTGAATCCGGCCCGCGACGCAATTTGAGTTTGACACCCCTGCTTTACTGCATACCAACATACTCAACAGCCTCACCTTCCTGTGAAAAATGATATGTTGCCGAGCACGTTTAAAGCGAACGTGAACCGCGACGGAGATTTCTGAACCGGGTTCTTCGACTCCCCGGGATAGTGAACGCTGAACAAGTCCGGAGATAGCTGCAGCTTCGCGTGGGCCGTGTCCGAGTCGAGATGGAACTTCGCCGGCTCTGTGTTAAAGAATGTCACATTCAAATACGTAATCGTGATGGTTTTGTAAATCCATCCAGCGTAGATTGCTGAAAAACTACAGAAAATGTAATCTTTTCTAAATTAGATTATAGCTTCACAATTGCTTCAAATTAGATTAATCTGGAATTACTGAATTCATAGCAACTTTGAAATCCGATAAAATGCTGAATCAGTAGGAAACAGTTATAGTTAGCCTACGCGGCGTAATCCATCCAGCCGTTAGCACACAGTGTCGGACGACCAGAAAATTTTCGGCTTTTCCGAATTAAATATGAATTAAAATTATAGCTGCACAGATTTATCTAAATAAGATTAGAATTAGGATGAATTAACTCGCAACAACTTCGCAGTTCAGCTCATATCGAACCAGTGATCATTATCACAATGTCGGGCTTGGCTCGTTTTGCACCATAGAGTTCTCCCGTAGCATTTTTGGGATAACTAGAAATTAGATTGGAAATTAAATCAGAGCATAGAACTATTTCGCAATTTTGATTAGAATTAAATTACCGGCATTTCGGTCTAATTCGTCCAATTAAAAAACTGGAATTATCTAGTTCTCCAAATACCTGACATTTTACGTCAAATCAGATACTTACGCGGTTTTGTCCTGAAGTACGCCGGAGCGCTGAACTCGGAACAGGCTTCAGACAGGCATCGTCTGACTCGCACAGTGATTTCGCAATTCGAATTGAGGTCGTTTAAGACATACTGAGTGTCTTTGATGTCCCGTATGCTACAATGTCAATTATCTCTCGTAAGCACGTAGTACTGAACAAAGAACTTCTTGGAGGTACAGAACTTCAATATACAATTGAATAGTATATTCCTATTGAAATGAACCCGAATATTTTCGGTTGACACTCGTCAGGGGTAATCGTCAGCAAATAGTAGACAATTGGAAAGAACATTGTATATCAACAATCGTATCACAAAATATGACGTCACTCACACGTCTCTCTCAAAATTTCATGCTGGTGACGTCATATTTAGTGATACGATTGTTGATATACAATGTTCTTTCCAATTCTCTACTAGTTGCTGACGATTACCCCTGACGAGTGTCAGCCGAAAATATTCGCGTTCATTTCAATGTGAATATACTATTCAATTGAACAAAGAACATGGTGGACATGGTGCATTTACACCGCAAAAGGTGGTACGAGAAAACACAACCTACACTTCATAAAGGAAAATCGTGTATTAACACCCTAGTATAGAAGCCAAATCTCTGTAAGAATTGGTGTATTTTATTCATTGTCACCATTGGAATGGGGTGAAAGCATAATTTAGCAGCACACTATGGTGGAGATCTTATAAATACAACTACTCTCCACCAAGGGATAGAGTATGGGTGTGTTTGGCTGACTCACACCAACTTACAGGGGTGTAAAACTGAATCGTCACGGGTAATCGTCAGCAACTATAGTAGAGAATAGGAAATAATATTGTACAGTGTGTACAGTTTTTTTACAGTGTGCCAACAAGATAAACCAGACAAACCTCTTCGGTAAAAGTTCAGTTGCATACTTCCATTCTAGTTCGTACATCACGTCGTCGGAGAGTCCGCCGTCTACCCACCGAACTATGATTGAATTCTTCGTAACGTCATCCGGCGACGATTGGGCCGTAATGGTGGGTGGACTATTGTTTGCTTTAGAAGTGGTCGGAAGGGCGAAGGGAATCGAAGACTCTTTTCCCCCTGTATGCGCGCAAAGAATATATTATATATATTGATTATGTACGGCCTATTGTAGAATACTATATTCAATTGTATATTGGAGTTCTCTATACCTCTCTTCAAATACAGGATATTGATTACTGTAATCAATCGCATGGATGGGCATTTACTTGGTTTAGGGACTTCGCTGCAGGGCGGTCGATAGTATCAGTTTGAGAAGTCATCAGGTCACTGTTCGTGACTGGGCAGTAGGGTTGTTCAGAACTAGCTTTTTTCCGGATTTCCGAAATTTACTGATTAAGTTGTTAGGTTGCCTATAAAAACACTGCATACCAAATTCGACCCAATTCCAACCGGTAGATGTGAACGCACATAAGTTTGAAAATTTCGAATCTATTATAATTTTTTTTTCTTCAACTTTTGCTGTCAGCCCCATAAAATTATCTGCCAAAACGATGAAAAACTAATTTGAATTTGACGCAATTCCAACCCGTAGAAGCGATATTATTTGAGTTTTTATTCATAATTCTGGGATTACAAAACGTCCAAAGTTGCGAATCTAGAATTTCCAACTGCAACAGCTTCACTTCCACCGGTTGGAAGGGAGCAAAAATTGTTAAGCATCGTTCTTTTCGACAACTCAACAAATTCCTGGCGTTGACAATAAATTTGAAAGAATATTCAATAATTTCTAATTATCCAAATGAGAAAGGATATCCTCATTAAGGTGTCGGTGTCCTATCTTCTTTCGACTCACCGGATATCGATTCTTCGAGCAATGTTCGAATGTCGTTTAGCGTGCTCTGACTGAGCCCGCGGCCGTCGTCGTGATGGTCCGTGATGTCTGGAACATCTCGTTCGCTCGCCGACGTAAACCTGAGCGACATATAGTATACAATAATACATATGACATATACATATACGATGTACACGCGATATTACAAAGGATGGGCACAATGATTCCAAATCTCGAGTCCAAATCGAGGATGAATCAATATGAATAAGTTTAATTTATTACCAAGAATTATAGTTTCGACACTATCTTCCCATATTGGAAGTCTTGAAATCTCGATTAGACTAAACATCCATCTGTATAGACTAGGACTTCACGAAACGGGACTTTGTGGCACATGTAAGCAACCAAAGACGCTTGAGCATTTTGTTACTTCATGCAAACGCTACGATCGATCCAGGGTTCATCTAGTTCAATTCGCTCATAGACACAATATACCACTTTCGTTTAGCTCGCTATTGAAAAGTCCTTACACGGTACAATCACTGTTAGACTTTGTTATATTGTCCACTAGGGACTTACAGTTGTATTAATGAACAGGCATGGTGCAAAGGCCTCAGTTTGCCGAGAAGCACCTTCATCCCCTATACATACATACTTGAAATCTCGACTGGTCGTGCCCCAGCATTGGGAACATGTATAGTAAATGGTTGTGGTAAAAAACACAGCATTGCCACAAAGTGCATATAGGTATGGTAAAAAAATACCAAAAAATCATGGCGATTCTTCGATTTACACCCCATAACAAACCAGTGCCTCCCATGAAACCAGTTGATGTCTCCATGAACCCACACCAAAATGTATCGTGATTCGGGTTGGGGTACCGACATTAGCGATATTACAGTTGCGGTATGACAGATAACATCCGTAATCCACCCTAATTTCCCTCACTCCCGACCCAAATATCTGTCATCATTTTGACGTTTATAAATTTTGATGTGATGTTCATGGGAAACAATCATTGGTTTCATGGTTAACAATGGTTTGTTTTGGGGCGTATATCGAAGAAGCGCCAAAATCTTTAATATAATGTGGAACTGTAATTCTTTTCTTTGTGGTTGTATGAAAGGTACATATTTCTACTTTCTACGTCACTCATACCATTATGACGTTGTAATGAGTGGCGCTCAAATACTTGACTCGATCTATTTGTGCAACTCGATTTTTCCTAGCCCAGTTATCGAGATTGTTCGCAAACCTTTGCTTTAGCTCTTTTAAAGTATGTTGCCGCAACGATTCATCTTTCTCGCTGGCGATCCGTTTGGCGAATCCCAAAACGCCCGATATGATTTTCATATTCCTGCGGCACACGTCCATTTTCGTACGCAATACGTCCGTCTCTCTTGAGCGCTCTTTCTGCAGAGAGTAATGCACCCGCTGACGATTACCCCTGACGAGTGTCAGCCGAAAATATCCGGGCTTATTTCAATATGAATATACACTATTCTATTGTATATTGAAGTTCTGTAACTCAAAGAAGCTCCTTAGAGTAACACACCTTGGAAAAGCCCGCGGAGAAAACTGATACTAATGCTGGTAAGAATTGGACACCTTGATAATTCTAGGTGTCCGATTAGACTAATTTGAACGAAATGCCGGTAATTTAATTCTAATCTAATATGCGAAATGCTTCTATATTCTCATTTTAATTCTATATCAAATTTCTGGTTTTCTTGAAATTGTTAGAGCAGAACTGTATGTATAGTGCGAAATAGGCCATGCTTGCTGTACAGACATTTTTCATTCTCATGCAGGGTTTGTCACGTTAGTCACGGTCGATACTCGAGCAGAATAAGAAGTAGCGAGGTAAATTTCTACTCAAATGGAAGTAGCCATTTACAAGAAGTAAAAAAGTAAGTATTCTAGGCCTAGTTTAGCCTGAAGATGAAAAATGTCAAGTAGAAGTAGAAGTTTTAGTACTCTAACATTATAACTACTTGAGGAAGTAGTGGGAGTATGCAAAATTGTCTTGAAGTACTTTGAAAAGTAGAAATACTGCGTTAATGACCATCTCTGTCGTCTTTTGTTTATGAGTATGAAAATCTGATTTGACACGTACTGAATTTTTTTTGCATTTCTTTATAATTCAGAATTTAATTGAATTTCCAAGTTTTTGTGAATTCAGTGTTTCGAATTGTAATATAAAATTGGAAACAACGTGTTTAACGATCATTCTGAGCTATATCAAAAATCCCGCTCTTCTGTTTTTCTAATTTAAATTCTGGCTTTCCTGAAATGCTACAGGAGAAGTGCCAAGCCAGGTTTGGCGTACAGACATTGGCTATTCTCGTGCTTACGAAAATGAAATCTGACTTGATACGAACTGAAATTGATGCAATTCCCAAGTTTTCACGAATTCAGTATTTCTAATTTAAGAAGTAGATTAGAAAAATTGTACAATTCTAATCTAGTCTAATTTTGAAAAATTGCGCTGCTATAATTCTAATTATAGTCCAGTTTGAAAACACTGTGAAGCTGTAACTCTAATTCTAGGCCAATTTTGCAAAACTGTGTAGCTAAAATTCTAATTCTAATCTACTTTGGGAAATCTCAAAATTTTATAGTTGTTCGATTATGCTGGTGATGTTAGCTTGCCTTGATTTGCTCGACGTAGATCCCTTGTTGCTTCTGTAATAGCGATACCAATGAATTGATTTCTTTCGAGATTCCTATTTCGGCTGTTGTCCACGTTTCCTGTAAGGCAAGAGAAGTATTCACAACAGTGACGTGCGCGGTGAGGTTCATGGCTGGTGAGGCACGGCCCCCCCCCACACACACACACAAACACGCACGCACGTAAATTACCTGATAAAGAGAACCAAAATGTGAATAACGACAGCAGCGGGTATAGAGAGCATTTTCTTTGCAAACTGATAGCCGTTGCAATTCCACATTCTACAATACAGGTAGGACTGGTCGCTATTGTGCTAAATGGGCAAGTTTAGACGGATAATAATAACGATCTCTTCAAGTAACGGTATAAATCATTCAAAGCACATGAAAATAGCATCCTCATTTACAAATATTGTTTCAGTAAAAAACACTAGATTTGCCGAATTTCGAAAGAAAATACACTAGGACGCTAGGTCAAGTCAAAATACACCAGATCTAGTGTAAAAATACTAGCAGTGGCACCACTGACCTCAAACAACGACAACGCAGGCTATGTAATTATAGCTATCACATACCACAATAAAGGGTTATTATAGGTATTGCTGTCGAACATAGCATAAAGGCCACAAACAACGACAATGCAGCCTATGCAAGAAGCTATCACATATACCACAATTTAACATATAGCTATGGATGGAAAATAGATAACAGCTACATAAGTAAGACAGTATATTTGCTCCGCATTACGTATTGGCCGTCGCTACTGTATAATTCCTACAAGACTGTTGGATTCCGAAATCGATAGCGCGTTTCACTATGCTGCGATTGTTAGCGAATAGTTCACGAGGCAGATTCGTTTGTGCCTCACCTGGCTATTGTTTTTCTGCGATGGCATTGTCTGTCATAAAGCCGAATGTCACCTTCCTTGGCGATTTTAGGGGGGTTGTGGTGCTCTGACACTGTTATTATTTGGATTTTCGGAATCAGTGCGACGATTAGATCCGATTGATACCAGTTATTTACCGAGCTATTTATGATGAATTGCATTGCCGCAAGTGAGGCACGACCCGCCCGTGCCTCACCTGTGCNTCACCTCTCCTTTNGCGNTGTATTTTTGAATAATAATTATGCAAATTGATGATGTTGGGTGAAAAAAATGTTNAAATTTNGTTATTTATGAACATCGATGTNAAANATCAATAATCATCGACTCATCGAGGGTTTTCACNATTTTCACTTACTCACCCNGACGACAGGTGAGGCACTGCNTCACCTGCCTCATTGGACTGCACGTCA